>DWQW01001886.1:0-30075 GCA_018249695.1 Heliconius erato demophoon
TTCGATGACGTTGAACACAAGTGGCATTTGGCTACGGTTTTTCAATTTCATCGTCGACTTTTCTACATCTCCATACATTTTGATATCGTACAGAAAGTTAGAAATGACACTTGGCTAGGCCCTCAGCTCTCAGACCCTTGATCAAACCTTGCTGGGTATCCACCAAAGGATCTAGCCGTATCCTGGCTTGGACTATCCCAAGAGCCAGGACCACAAGATAGCCGACTCCCCACATCCTTCTGTTAGTAAATCCAAGAATACTCTGACATGGATTTGCGAAAATTCTTTTGATCTGATATCTTAAGATATTTTGAGATAATGTCCATCTTGGCGGTTGTATATTTTACGTAATAGACTTACAACTATAGATAATAGATAAAGAGTGTATTGTAGTAATATACAGGTAGATAGACAAACTGACACAGGTGACAGAGGAGATCATTTACGAAGGGACGGATTCCTACACAAGTTTTTATTAATACTTATCGTCATAATTGTCGTCGAATATGTGATCATGGATCACTCTATAATCGAGAACGCGCTGTAAATATAGAACATGAACTTGGAGTGCACCAATCGATCTTGGATGCATTTCAATGCGATCCGACTGCCAGTACCAAAGACATTGCATTGAAACTTAGTCTCTCAGTGGAAGGTCTGGTCAGTACTTAAGAATGACCGACGGCACTTTTACCACTTAACTACCGTACCGTATTTTTATTTTTTTTATTCATATAGTAACTCCATTAGTTGTGACTTAGAAACAACCTTTTTTTGATTTGTTTATCTTCTTTTTTTTTTTTGATACTCCTTTTTCTTTTTTTTTTTTTTGATACTTCTTTTTCTTTCATACTTCTTTTTCTTTTTCATGCCTTTGTTAAAAGGGTATAGCTTTTTAACATTTTTAAAGTCTTGTGTGTGGAATACACACTTAGGAAAGAACAATGATTATTTAAAAAGTTAATTAAAAGTTAAAACGTATATAAATTTGAACGTAGCGGGATTTGAACCCACGCCTCTTGGACACCGTCCAAGCGCTCCGACCGCTAAGCCGCTTCTTGCACACTTGTTACAACTTATTTAAATTTTTGTATGTTTAAATTTTTAGTTTTATATAAGAGTAAAATTTCATAGAATATAAATCATTTATTTAGAAAATTAAATATGTTCATTTTATTATTTGTCTGATCAATACCCCAGATTGATGAGAAGATTGGTGCGATCTGGTAGCTAGGACTTACCGAATTATTTTTTAACTTTTAGTACATTACCTACATTATTTTTACTGTAATAAAAACGTTTAACATAAAAATATTTTTTTATTTAATTTATATATAGCTAACTTAACTATCTACATGTAGTGTGAGACTGAGCATATTATTTAATAATATATATTAAAAAGTAGATTTAAAGTTTTAAATATAAACATAAAAATTCTAAGCCAAGAAAAAAGTAAGTAGATTAAGCTTTTTAACTTCTTAAATTAATCTAAACATACCATCAAATAATCCCAATCCAGTAAAATGTACAATACTAACACCATAATGAATTTATAATTGAAAAGAAATTATGTAATTATTAGAATTAAATTATTACGTTATTACGGCGTAAACGTAATATACGTATTAGATTTCTTTAACTTAATTATTAAAGTTTAAGTTTAATAATGAAATTAAAGAAATGAAACTTTCAAAATAATATCAGATACCGAGCTTCACACAAGACTGCAAATGTAATAATCATAATTACGGCACAAAGTATGGAATGGTTGTTAACTATCAATTTCTCCTATTCAATCAATAAGTACAATAATACCTAAAGAAAAATAAATCTAACTTTATAATTTAAATACTTATTTTATAAGTAACACTCAACTAAATAACAGCCTATTATAACAGTGTTTAGTTAATAATTGAAAAAAATACAATTAAACTGAATATATTAAACGGAAGCGTCAGCGCTCCTTTTCCGAGAACAGCATATAGGGTAAAATATTTTAAATATGAGTTTAAAGGAAATTAATCAAGATACCTCAATAATTTAGACGTATTTTTTTTCAATTCACGATGTTTATCCATACCTGTATTTCGTGTGACGCAGTTACGTATAGATACCAATAACGTAAACACATACTACAACGAAAATACTATTAAAGATTAAACAACTTTGAACTTTGCCGCCAATACCTACGACTCAATTTCGGAATGAGGCGTATGCGGCGGTTTCCTTTGATAAGTGTATGTGTGCGTGCGTCGTTCTTGACAAATGGCGTTTCATTTAACGACGATAATTTTATTATTTATTTTATTTGAAAAAAAATCACTTTTCCATTTTAGGAAAAAAAATAATAATTGTATTGGGCTTTTATAGAGTAGCTAAAACTGTGGTTTCATTTAAAGTGGTGCTGACAAAAACACTGTAGAATTTTCGTGATCATTACGTTGACATTTTTGATGATCTATATTTTATTACATACGAGTATGAATAAGTGTACTTATAATTTATGAAGTCATCATTAGAACCTTCTGACTGTAAACGCGACGGTTGTGTTTGGAATCAACACGGCAAACAAAGACTTATTTTCATTTCACCCTCCGGCGAATCAAAATACGAAAATCTTTGCCATACGTTACGTTCCTCTTTTATCGAATGACTCTCATATATCTGATGCGATAAAATCCATCCCGATGATAAGCCTTATATTTACATGACTTTGTATAATAATATGTTTTAAATAATAAGTTTTAATTAATATTATATTTATTTTCTATAGTCTTAATATCAACCTTTAAATTTTAATTGTATTGTTGAATATTTTAAAGTGAAAATCAAAAATTTCTAATAAGTAATCTATATATAAACTACGTAAACGTTATCGTCAGCTTTGGCAAACTGACTAAAATTGGTTTAGCAATTTTACTACAGAATATATAAATATTTATATAATATAAAATTTTACATAAATATTTCCATAACTTACATGATTAATAAATGAAAGAATTAAATTGTGTTCAATTATTCAATACATTTATTTCTGCTTATACAAATATAAAAGTTATTTAATTATATATTCTTTTAAATTACGCTCAATTCTGGTGAGATCCTGTTAAACTTTTCCTATTAGCTCTCAAAAATAGCTCCCAAAAAGCCATTCTATCACTGAAGGGCCGCTTCTTCATTGACAGGTCACTGTCGATGTCTAAGTAGTTGATTGTGTCATTAGTTATTGGAATCCATTTCACAGGTAGTAACTCTGACGTCTCCGGTGTTGGGTCTCTGTAAATTTTATCAAATTATTTTGTCTTCGAGCACTTTTAACAGTTGGAATGAAAGCAGAAAAAATAAAAGGATAAAACACACGCTCTCATCGTCGCAAATTCGGTTGCCAGACGAAGAAAACAAAAATAATATTGAAAATGATTATATTTCTTTAAATGAAATTCAAATTCATAATTACTTAAATTATGTACATATATTTTACGTCATTTAAGTCTTAAATTTCATAATGGTGCTCGATTTCCTCTTCGTCCTTAAATATTATTTTACCAAAATGACGTGCAAATGTTTAAATATCTTCACGCAGTATTGCCTTTTATAAATGAATTAATAATTATTTACTACACAAGAACTAGACTATAAGCAAATAATAAATTACCCATATTTGACAAAATTTGTCCAAAGCGACCTCATACGTTTAGATATTAATTCATCGTGCTCAAATTCATTGACTATTACATTATCATCCATATCAAACAAATATCCATGTTCATCAGCATGTGCGGCTCCTTCATACTTTATATTATACTTATTTTTTCCGTAATTCTTACCGCCATCATAAGAAAATAAATATTGGTAAACGTTTTCAGCTCCCTGTGAATGCAACTTTTCGGCCGTCCACTGCGATGCAAATGCGTAGAAATAGTCAGTTTCGAATTGCAGGACTTTATCTTTTACCTTCTCTGTTAAATCCTCATCCCCAAAGTAAAAATGTCTTACTAAATCCTCCATAATTTTAAAGTTGTCATCGTAATCGAACGCATATTTCAACGAATCACTAAGATAACTTTCTTTCATAAAGTAGCCAACAGGTTCTTTGGCATCTCTTGTTAAACCTTCATTATTATTAAAACCAATGAGTATTGGCATGCCTTTTGCTTTAGGAACATCTAAATTCGATGGATAATCATGTACAAATCTTTCAACGTTTTCAAATTTCTTTTCCACACATGGCCTTAAACTAAATGATAGTTTGTTATAAGCAGCTACAACTAATTTTGGATCAACATTTACTAAAAAGCCTAAGGCTTCTGAAACGTCAGTAGTCCTAAAACCTAATTGTTCAGATATTTTTAACGGTAAAGATAAATCTGAATCAACAATACTTCGCGGCTTAACTGCAGCAGCGCTCTGTATAATGACTTTATTAAATAATTTCTCATGTTTGGACAAAAGATGAAAGTCGACCGAAGTTCCACCTGCGCTTTCACCCATCAATGTGATTTGATTAACATCACCTCCAAATGAACCTATATTCTCTTTCACCCATCGTAACGCTAGCAGTTGATCTTTCAAACCTTGGTTTCCAGGGACATCAGGTGTGTCGAGGCACATGAATCCATACGGTCCAACTCTATAATTAAAGCTGACAAAGATAACGTCGTATTCTAGCAAATATTTGGGTCCGTAATGATCCTGTTTAGCGAAACCAGTATTAAAACTCCCGCCGTAAATCCAAACAAGTACGGGCAGCTTATTTCTACTGCTGGCTGATGATGGAACGAACACATTTATACGTAAACAGTCTAGCGATCCCATGGCATTGCCTAGCCACATTTGTGGACATGTTGGTGGATCCAAATAGGCATTATAAGTTTCATTAAACTTTTGGGTTGGTTTAGCGACCTATTAAATAAAATAAAGAATATACGATTATTTATTAAACAACTTAACTTTAAAAAATCTGCCTATTCTAAGTTACACAAGTTCAAAATCTTTGCAAGCTTTGTACATATGTGACAAATGTCAATAAATATACTATCAGAACATATTTATATTTACCCCGAAAGGATTTTCACCGATTTGTCCATATGGTATTCCAAGGAACATGGAATAGCTTCCATCATCTGCTTTTAGTCCTTTGATAAGACCGGCCGGAGCATCGACCAGGGGATCCAAACGGACCATACCCTCCGCCAATCCCAAACACATTAATATGCACACCACCAGTACCATGGTGAGAATGTCAATAATTTACAAATAATTTTATCGCCATATTTATAGTGCAGTACAGCGAAATATACTGAAACAAATCTCGTACGTACCGTTTTTTAAAAGCCGTTATATAACAGTAAACATATGAATGAATTAAATTAAATTAAATCAGCTTCACGCTGTATCCCGCACACAGCAGGGTAGGCAGAGGGAACCTAGTGTTAAGACACTCCGTTCCTCACTTTCTGCCGAATTCTGGAGGCATTGCGTGTTGAGTGGCAGTACTCAACGCCGCGCTAACCTCGACACCAGAGCGAAGAAATGGAAATATAAATTTAAGTAAATATTTCATCTCCTCGAGTGGGGATCGAACCCACAACCATTCGGTTTTACAGTCACACCTCGTGCCGCTGCGCCACGACTGGTCTCATATCAACGAATAATTGCCAAAATCAAAAGTCAATTGCAATTAGTGATCAACACTCAATTTATTTACATACGCTGTCATTTATAACTGTGATAAACGAAAGGAGTGCTTCTCCTTTAATATTTGTTGCTGGACTTATGCGCCAACTAACAAATGTCTCAGTGATGATATGACAATATGTAACAAGTTCTTTATAAAAGTCCGCTTTTGTGTGACAAGCAAACAACGCATATATGACATTACTGAATGTAGAAAATTGAAATGTTGTTGTGAAGAAAAAGAAATGATTTAAATTCGAACAATAATTTTTACTGGCTGTAAAAATTATTATGTTAGTTTTTAACGCCCGTATGTTTCCTACCTTCCTCGTAAGTCATCTGAAGTGCCGATAGCCTTTATCTTATTTACTTATTTATGACTTCGCTGACGATTGATGATTCTTACAGTTTACCTGCATCATGTGGGGTAAAGAGGGGACCTATTGCTAAGTTTCCTCTCATTACCCCAGGGTTCTCCACTTTCTACCCATTTCTAAACATTGCGTAAATATTTTAACCTAACGCAGGAAATGTTTGTTTAATATAAATGCTGCCTCTGATTATATAACGTATATCGTCGCTTGCGTGGTGAACAGAGAGAGGACGAGGATTACGAGGAAGAGGTTGAACAAAATAAAATAAATACGACAAAAATATTGTTACTATATTTTTTCCACATATAATTTTTTTTTTCAATTGTAATACTTACATCGTTATCTCTTCTATATCTGGCTGTATGCGCTATGGGTATCGGTTCAACTCCAAGTCATAGGATTGAATTATTTTACAAATATCAACATTAAGTTTTGAGGCCAATAGTGGCGCAGTACCACTAGCCTGTGACTTACCGCGACAGTTTGTAGGTTCGATTCCCACTTGAGAAAATGTTAAATATTTTCATTGCCTCTCTCTGGTAACAAGGCAAAGCGCGGCGTTAAATTCCGCCACTTAACACACAATTCCTTAAGAATTGTGCGGACAATAGGGAACCAAAGTGTCTTAATTGGAACGGAGCGTCTTAACACTAGGCTCTCTCTACCACGATCGCATTAAATAAGAAATGTTTGGTTTCTATTAATTGTTCAATTTCTTGTTACAGTTATGTCCAAATTCGCCGTGCGCGTAGACGCGGCAGTGTCCGCACTCGGCGGCGGCGTCGGCGCTGGACTGGATGAGAACGACTTCATAGACGCCTCCCGCCTTGTGTACGACGCTGTCAGGGAAATACGGCGCGCTGTGTTGATGAACAGGGTATGTGTGGGTCATACAACTTGGGCTTCACTTTTAAAAGACATTATCGATGAGTTCAGTCATGTTTGTTAGGCTAGATTGGTGGGCCAGAATTTACGCAGTAGTTGTGATTTAGACTATTTATGTATCTAAATATATTTGTTTCTCCGATCTTGTCATTGTTGTACAAAATACATAGATCACCACGATACCTCGTTGGATGACTCCTACTCGGGGTGATCGATTATGTACTATTCATTCATTTTATGGGAAACAGGATAAGCGCAAGATATATTATAATTTGGAACCTTAAAAAAGCCTTGGAAAATAAATTTACAAGGAATCGCAAAGTGGCTAGTTTATTATTAGATGCCATGCCAGGCATAATTGGACTGTATGTATTTTCTAACTGAACACTATGGTTGGTTTCAAATCTGTGTATAAATAATTGTTATTATTAATCATTTCCCATCATATCCCTACTCTGGTAGAGGAAGCGCAGCGTTGAGTTCAGCCACACAACACGAGGTGGTGCTTGGGGAAAAGAGTGTCATAACATTAAATTGCTTCTGCATAACCTTCTAAATGCGGGATAACGCGTGAAGCTGCAAAAAACATTTTCTCTATATACCAAGTATTAATTAAAATATCATCAGGACATTTGTACATATCTACATGTTAATATGGAAACTAAATATAGGATGAAGAAGAATTGGACCCTGAAGATGTCGAGCTAGACGAGCACTACACTCTCGAAACGCGTAGTAAATGTGAGAGTCCACAAAGCACACGTCTATGAAATAAAAAGAAATAACCTAAAAAAAAAGGATTTTATTTTATGTTTTTGTAACAAATTCGGGGATACGTTGCAGATGAAGGAGCTCAGACAGTTAAAATGAGTCTTAATGCTCATTGAAACCAAACACTGCCCTGAGCTCCTCGTCATGCAACGCGGTGTGTGCCTGCACCGCACTGTGGATAGAATACTTATGGTTTACTATTAATGTGAGATAGAAGAGATCTCATCATCATATAGAACAGATCTTATCTTAAATGCATACGAGATTGATCAGCTTTCAGACATTCATTTAAAATGTGTAAAAATTGCAAAAATCAAAGATCTTACGATTATAGATCTCGGTCACTCTTCTCTCTCTAAACCAGGGTTTGTGTGTTGAGGGTTATTTCTTTTTATTAAAAAACGTGTCATTTTTATAATGTGTGTATTTTTGTCTGTTTGTTTTTTCGTTTGCATGTCGATTTTTTTGTTGTTGTTTTTTTAATTATCGCGGTATGCACGTTAGATGGTGTTTTTATATCATTTATGTGTTTTTTCATTGATAACATTTTTTTCTTACACATATGTAGGTATAGAGCTCAGTGGATTTGTTTTTTATTTATGTGTTAATTTTTTGTTATTTTTATTTCATTGTGTTGTCTTTAATTTGGGCTTTGAATTTGAGTGGTTGATGAAAATTACTTTTACTTATTATGACATTATTTAAACTAAAAAAAAAAATATAGAGGCTTTTTATAACAAATTACGCAAAATGTATATATAATACTAAAGGTATAGAAAAAATTATATATTTCTAAAAGGAGAATTAAACAAATTAATGAATATTAAAATTAAAGCCACCAAATAATACAAACAAATATTAAAAAATAATAATCTACAATATAGTGTCAAGCTACGTCACAATCTCGTAAAGACCTTATTCTTAGTACCTACCCTCAATTATTTTCATCGACCAATCAAATATTCACCGCATGTGTGTACGTCTTTGCATGTAAATGATAGACGAGTGACGATCTCGACACCGATACGGAGTTTGAACCCGTTGAAGACATGACCATGGAGACTAGGAGTAGATGTGAGTAGAAATGTGACATTTTATGATACATGTGGAAAGTGTGGAGAGTTCGATTCTCGCTGAAAATTTTGCTGTTAATGTTATGTGAAGAAACCAGTAACTCTAGGTGACTTTAATTTTATGTGAAGAATAAAATAAATTCATGTACTTTTTTCAAGAAAACTAACTCTACTTAACTTTTTAAATGGTATGGAGTAAACTCAGGTGACTTTTTATTAAGGGAGCCTGATTCAAGTTTGACATATTTGTATTGATTTAGAATTATACATTTTTATTAAGAAAACATATAAAATTTTGAACGTAGCGGAATTTGGACCCGTGCCTCTTGGAAACCGTCCACATGGAAGAGGGACAGGTTCAAACCCCGCTACGTTCAATATTTTATATGTTTTCTTAAGAAGTATTTTTCTTTCCTAAGAGTGGAATAACATTTTAAAACTGTAAAAAAATAGAATTATACGGAAGTTTTTACAGTCTGATTAAATATAACATTATTATCTTCATCCGAACAGAATTGCCAGTTTTGTCACAAATTAATCTCTAATCGGTCACGATATACATCTAATAGCATTTGTATTATAAGATAATTTAAAAAGAAAATACAAAACTAACTGCACTATCATACATTTTTAAAATAAAGCTTTGAATAATAGCTTTGTAGATAAATATCCAACAGATATCGTTGAATTATTTAAATTGTATCACTAGTTTCAAAGTTTGCTTTTTGAATTACCTTTTTTATTTTATTGTCGTTTTTTTTTTATTTTATTTTGTGTATGTGTTTGTGGTTGTTTTCAATATATATATTTTTTTCTGTAACAGCGAGCGCTCACACCGGAGAGCACGGTGTCGATGAGTATCCTGATATTAGTGGCATCACTAATGCTAGAGTAAGTATTTTACTAGTATAAAGTTTTAAGTACGTTTCTATTATATATTTCACTTTTTCTTCCCCATCGCTTAATTCTCACATGGTGTGACTGAAAAAATCTATTAAAGTTATGCTATAACAGAAAATAAAGAAATCAATTGAACAACATTAACGATAAAGAGTACCTATATTTCTAAATGTTAAACCTCAAAATACTCATTTCACATTAAATTCACTAAAAAAACCAGGAAGCCATGCGCAAGATGACAGAAGAGGACAAACGCAAGATTCTTCAACAAGTGGAGCTCTTTAGACGTGAGAAAATGACTTTCGACAACGAAGTGGCTAAATGGGATGATGCCGGAAATGATATCATCATGCTGGCGAAACACATGTGCATGATAATGCTGGAAATGACAGATTTTACAAGGTCAGTGTTTTGTATAGTAGCCCGCACTAGTTTTCTACCAGCTTCTCTCTGCCTACCCTAGTGCGGGATACAAAAGTACGGGATAGTGTGAAGGTATTTTTTTTTCTTTTGTTTTTCAGCTTCACGGCGCATCCCTCGTGTAGCAGGGTAAGCAGAAGGAACCTAGTGTTAAGGTGCTCCACCCAATTTCTGCTGAATTCTGGAGGTTTTGCGTGTTGAGTGGCGGTACTCAACGGCGTGTTTTGATTCCACACCAGACCAAAGAAATGAAAATATTAAATATTTCATTTCCTCGAGTGTGAATCGAACCCACAACCTGTCGCGTTTACAGTCACACGCTTGTGCCACTGCGCCGCAACTGGCCTCGAATATGTTTATTTTCTATCTTACAAAAGCTGACAGTTTCCTATTTACCTTCACAGAGGCCGCGGTCCCCTCAAAACGACAATGGACGTGATCAACGCCGCCAAGAAGATATCTGAAGCTGGCACCAAGTTGGATAAACTTACTCGGGAAATTGCTGAACAGGTAATGTTTGATACATTAAGGTTAATCAACTTTGAACTTTACCGCCAATACCTACGACTCGATTGCGGAATGAGGCGTATGCGGCGGTTTCACTTTGTTAGGTTTATGTGTGCGTGCGTCGATCTTGACAAATGGCGTTTCATTTTACAATGATCATTTTATTATTTATTTTGTTTGAAAAACTCATTTTTGGGAAAAAATATAATAATAATTGTTTTAGGCTTTAACTTTTTAATGTAGTTAAAACTGTGGTTTCATTTAAAGTGGTGCTGACAAAAACACTCTGTATAATAAATATGTTACTCTTATCTATGAAAAGTTTGATTATTAATTATTATACATATTTTTTATTTATTTAAAATATCTGTCTGTAAATTTGAGGAGTGTGGGTTCGATTTCCATTCGAATTATCTTTCCTCGCTCTGATAAGAATACGAACGCGCCACTCAAAATTTAATATCTAGAAAGCGGAGTGTTTTAACACTAGGTACCTTCTACCTACCCTGTTATATGCGGAAAATTCTTGTTTATATTAAAAGATGTAACATTTCTATGACAGTGTCCAGAATCATCGACGAAACAAGATCTGCTCGCGTACCTCCAGCGCATCGCCCTGTACTGCCACCAGATACAGATCACGAGCAAAGTGAAGGCCGACGTGCAGAACATATCCGGGGAGCTCATTGTTAGTGGGGTGAGTTGGTTCCCTTAACTATAAAAGTGTTTAGATTTTTTTTTATCTTTAAAGTTGACGTTTTACTGAAAATGTTAATTTTAGTGTCATTACGTGTTTTTACCGATCATGTAGATGTTTTACCTTAAATATAAAGTGAAAGGAGTCGAACCGTTGCACACTATAGCTTCACCTTGAAATATATAGATTTTGGTCTGTTTTATATTATAAGGGTAACTCTTTTTCCAAGATTGTACAGAGAAAGTTTAGTAAACATGCAGAAAACTTCAAAGTAATATGTTATTTGTTTAATAATTTCGTTAACAACAGAACCAGTTTAAAAAGTGATCGCCACATCGCTGTCTTTTGTGCTAATGAGTCTATTTCAGTTAACGATGACTTTACAAATATTGAATACAATGCAGATAATACTTAGAAAATAATACATTCTTAGAAAATAATATTACAGATGAACAGACACATTTAATGGATTATAGAAGTATGGAATTATTAGAAAGAAGGAAAAGATGTAGAGAGGTAACAGATGAAAATTTAAACGATTGGCAACAAGTTTCAAAACGTCCAGAGAAAAAGTTAGTCACAACAAAATTTGGAAAGTGACTTAATACAAATATGTGTACGAAGTAGTCAAGTGCTGCCTAAACAGTTTACTTCGGCAAAACTATTAAGGGATAATAAGATTATAGATATTACTAAAGTAAAATATATAATTATAAAATATACATTACTTTCAATAAATAGTCAAGTTCGGAATCGTCTTTAGCTTGTATATTTTTCTCAAACTTAGGCTGGCGATATCAAAAAACTTCTTAAATAGGAATATCGTATGAAATCATAAAAATATTGATTAAAATTTATCTCATGAAAAATTATCGAACTATTTACAGTATATAGTAATAGACAGTAATTTTATAACTTTAAATGATGGAAATGCAGTGTAACTAGTGAATCGCTTGGCAGTGATTATCTTATAATCAAATTAGGTACTTCAGTTCATTTTAACACGAATCAAATTAGATGACTGGTATGGCTATAGTATGGTAACCTATATTAAAATATTATTTACAAATTTTCTTTTCATTGTCAATATTCAACAAGATTATAATAATTTTATGAATTAATAAGGCAGCCGGAAAGTTCATTCCTTTTTTTAAATATTGTCCAATACCGACTAACATATTTAAACCAGAATCTTATTGCTTCACAATCCATTAAATATGCCTTTCCTCTGTAATATTATTTTCTAAGAATGTTGGTCTGAGTGGGACGTTCATCCCAAACACCTTAGACGTATTTATTTATCTTCTATTCGAAGTTGTTAAGATTATGCAACTTTTCAAATAGATGTCAGCAGTGAAGCACATAAAAAATATTGGACTTATTTCAAAATAAAAATATCAGAATAGAATCAATTAACTGTAATGTTAATAAGAATGTAAACTCGGCATGGTCGTTGTAACGACAAAGTTCTTAAATAAAGAGAGAAAAAAATATATTTAAGAAATTCACTTTCTGCATTATATATATATATTTTTTAATACCAACTATTCTTCTAAAGTTTCCCGTATTTCTCCCTATTTCCCAGCTGGACAGTGCCACGTCACTCATCCAAGCGGCCAAAAACTTAATGAACGCTGTGGTGCTCACCGTGAAGGCGTCCTACGTCGCGTCCACCAAGTACACCAGGCAGGGAACTATTGCGGTAAGGCTTCTGCTCATTTTAGGGGCTTGGGACATATTGCAGTGATTTAGGGCGATTTGGGGAATTTAGGGTATTTGAGGAACGTTGGGTGTATTGGGGCCTTATGGGATGTTAAGAACATTTTGGATATTACATGTATTTATAAGTATTTTTGGGATACTTTGGATTGAGATGTTTGTGTGATGTGATGTGTTTGAATTTTTTTATGCCTTTTTATTTGTTGATAATTTTGATAATTTCTAATTAGAGATTTATAAATTTATATTTTGCAAAAAATAATTTATTTATTTATTTATTTAAATATTTAAGAAATAGTTAAATATTTTTTAAAAAAAAAATTCTTTATCAAAAAATAAATTCTTTGATCAAACCCATAACCGTCACAAATTCAGATAGATACTGATATTTTTCTTTATTTTCTTGTTTTACTTTGTTATATATAGAAATCTAATGTATTTAAATAGATTAATTGCTTTGCAAAGTTATTCTAAGGGTATGTAAATGCTTCATACTTATGATTATTTTAGCTAAAATACCTAAATAAGCCTTTATAATATTATTGTGATTTTTTTATGTGATTTAATTTCAATATAATATCTAACTATATATATAAAAATGGAGAAAATAGATACTACAATAAACCGTTAATTAAGAAAAAAGGCAATTTCACGCTTATTCCACATATGGGAAGGTAGGCAGAGGAAACCTGTCAGTGGCAGTGCTAATGTATTTGATGGTGATGATGGTGCCCCACGCAGCTCACAATTTCGGAGACAATGCTTTTAGTGTGGCGAAACTTAACGCCGCGCATTGTCTCTGTACATCTGAGAAATAAAAATTATTTTAATACATCCCTTATGGGGACCGATCTATAACCATTGCCTTTACCACGGCCTCAGACTGAGATCTGTGTCACTAGGTCTATATAATAGTTATTTAAATAAGGCTTTTTTGTACATAATTTAGTCAGTTTTTTGTTTCTAACATGCGCTTTGTTTTCTCGCTGGACAGAATAATTACGTAAGTTTGTAGTGTATGTGGTTACTTATATATATATTGGTTCTTGCTGTTGTTATTGTTGCCATTCTTGCAATATATTGTGTGTTCATGCATGTTCTTTTGTTACACAATTTTACTTGTGTATTTGTTTTTTTATACTGAAGTAACTTTTAAGTGATATTTAGATATATTTTCTTTTTTAATTTTCTTTTTATTATAATTGAAGAATAACTATTATGAGAAATTATAGGTTTATATATTTTATATTGTTGTTTTTTATGTTTTTAGTTATTTCTTTTCTAAATAGTGTCACTTTTTCGTTATAGAATTAGGAAAACTAGACAAGAAATTTTAAAATTTTCCAATTCTTGCACCAATTTCAATTAAAATGTTTGTTTCTATCTTATTAGTATTTCTATAAATTTACACAATTATAAATTTATTTGCAAATTGCGTTCCAAATTTTAATATTACATTTTCCTCTTTCCTTTGAGAATATTTACTCTTATTTAATAGATGTTCTCTTTAGTTTACTGTTCATGCACAAAATACAATTTATGTTAGTTTTTTATTACACCTTACTATTATTTCTACATATTTTTTTCCTGAAATCCATCTTAATTTTCTGTCAAATACCTAAAAATGTTCCAATTTTTCACAAATTCCAGTCCCCAATAGTAGTATGGCGTATGAAGGCACCGGAAAAGAAACCGTTAATACGTCCGGAAAAACCTGAAGAGGTCCGCGCCAAAGTGAGGCGCGGCAGTCAGAAGAAACAACCGAGCCCCATACACGCGCTGGCCGAGTTCCAGAGTCCAGCCGAGAGTGTTTGAGAGGGAAAGAGAGTGAAAGGTAAGTTGCTATTTTGTTTAGTCCAAAATATTGTGACTATTTTAGTTGTCAATAACACAGGACAACAAAAGTTCGACTTTTTATGTAATATGATTTTATTCTAATATCTATTTTTTTTTTCTTGAGTGGCCTCAAGTGTCGTGGCACAGGGTCTTGCGACCCTTCAACTACAACTATAAACGTGAAATATTGTACGTTCGAATCCCACTCGCTGAAATAAAGTATTTAATATTTTGATTTCTTCGATCTGGTAACGAGACAAAGAACGGAGTATCTTAATCAGTTCACTAAAGTGAATGCCTCAGACCCGTGAAGAACCGGCGCAAGAAACGAGGCGAAACTTTCTTTTAAATCAATTTCATACAAATACATATTTAATTATTTGTTATATAGTTTATGTTATAAGCCTAGTGTTGTGACACTCCGTTCTCATTAATGCACTTCCGTTCCACACTTTCCTCCGGATTGTGGAAGCATTGCGTGTTGAGTGGCGAAACCCAACGACGAGCTTTACCGGAGCGATGAAATAAAAATATTAAATATTGCATTTCCCCACATGAAAATTGAACCCACAACCGTCGCTTTCACAGTCGCACACTTGTGCCCCTGCGCTACGACGCGGTGGCTCTTCTAGTTTATAATTAATATTTTAAATATACTTTTTTTAATTTCAGATTTCCATTACGTTCAGCATAATTGAAGTGGACGTGGGTTTTTTTTAATTATTTATTAATTTAATGTTTTTAATCATATTTGTGTACGCCTTTTTTTATAAGGCGTTAAAATTCATTCTTTTTATTTTGTCTATGAAATTTAAAAGTAAACTTTTTGTTAAATATAACTCAAAATTAGTATATTTTTTTGATAATTTTTACAAGTTCGTTTTATTTTTCTTCTTATAAGAATTTTAAAAATAAAGCATATATAATATGATTATAAATCATATATTAAAAGATTGTGATTTTTGTTTTGGAGATTTTAACACAAAATTATGCTCACTATTAATGTTTAGTTTCTATTATTTTTTTTCATACACTTAGTATGAAATAATTTTAAAAAAGGTTTTTTTGTAATTTTAGATTTATTTTAAAACTTTTTTTTTCTTCTAAATATATACTCAACGAAATTTGAAGCCGCTCCCATGGCAGCCAAATTGAATTTTAGTAATAAGATTTTTATATTATTATTATTATAATTGTAATATTATTAATAATGATACACATTTTATATTCAATTTTTAATAGATATTTGTATAATAATGATGAATTTTCATGCTTTTTAATGGTTTTTTTTATAGAAATACAACGAAAAAGGTACATCCTGCATGTAGGTGGTAGGTAAAGGGAACCTAGTGTTAAAACACTCCGTTTCTGTCTTGCGTTCTTTCGGTTTCTCCTCGAATTTGAGATAATGCGTTGCATTAGTGGCGGAGTTTAAATCCAAAAAAGAAATTATTTCGTTTTGAAACACTTGGATACAAATCAATATATATTATTGGAATTATTTTTTTTAATACTTTAATCTTTTTATTGGTTATTAATATTCTGTGCTAAGGTAATGACAATATTATTTTAAATCTTTTTTTTATTATCTAATGAGTACGTAAGTAAGCAAAAGTGAAAACTAAATTATTACAAAGTATGAATATTCATAATTTTTTGGAGTATTGTATAGAAATATTTAAAATATTATCAATCTCTTATATTTTTTTTTTTCATTTTGGATTGTGTTTTTTTAAAAAAACTTGGTTTTTTTATGAAAAAGTTAAGATTTTTTTCCACTTTTTAATTTTAGTTCAAAAAATTGAGCTCTTGCCAAATATTTTTTTAAATTGTTGAAAAAAAATATAAGAGATCAATAATATTTAAAATATTTGCAAATAAATAAAATGTTAGTAGTATTATAAAAGTAGGTATTTTAGAAAACAAGTATTATTATAGAGGTTTAATGAGATTGTTAAAATTTACTGGGTTTTTTTTTCTTATTTTGTATACAATTTTTTTGTATTTTACAATGAAATTAAAGAAATCCTTAAAAATCTGATAATAAAAAAATAACTTACATATAATATAAAAATTACATTGAAAATGATAAAATTCAAATAATAGATTAGATTTATTCAATATTTTTTTTAGTTTCACGCCGCATTCCGCATGTAGCACGGTAGGCGGATAGAGGGAACCTAGTGTTAAGACACTTCGTTCTTTCATTTACGACCGAATATGAGTCACTGCGTGGTGACGGAACTTAACGCTACGCTTTATTTTCTCAGAGCAGGGAAATAAAAATAAAATTGTATACAAGAATAAAAAAATTAAAGTATTCTTATTTAAATAAAAAATTATATCACATTTTTGGATATTCATTTGAAATCTATATTAATTTAATTTAAAGTTTATTACATTATTTTATAAATACAAAGCTAGTGCTTAAAGTTTTTTTTTTAAATAAATAGACCCTAATTACATTTTTTTATATTTTTAACGAAAAATATAGTAGAAGAAAATATTAAAAATTAACCACTAAGTCTTTTTTTATTTCGTTTATTAAAAATATAACATATTATAAAAAATGTAATTCTTTATTTATAAAAAAAGACTGGATTTAGTAAATCAATAGAAATAAAAGATTGTTAGATTTAATCAACAAAAGTAAGCTTTGTATTTATAAAAGAAATATTTCTTTATAAAAATAAATTTAAAATAGTTTACTTTGATTATAGTTTAAATATTATTTATATTATCACTTTATAATTGTAATTATTTCATAAGTTAAAATATTTTATTGATAGGCTGTCAGGGAAGTGGTCTAACTCTATATTTTGAAATGAACAATAATAAAAAGGAAATTGAAAGCACCTTTTTTTGGCTAAAGAATAAAACAATCTTTACTCTTTTTTTTAAACAGCTTGTCGATATGTCTGAACTAATATAACAAAGCTGAAATGTTTGTTTGGTTGAGAGAGCTAATCCCAGGAACTACTTTATGTTGCGTTAATCATTAGAACCGACTGTACCTGCGGCCTCCCGCACTTAGAATGTGTCATGACACTACGAATAGTTCTTACCATTTGAGCATATGGGAAAAGTCGCAGGCAAAAGCAGTGAAAAATAAAATAAAATGTATATGTAAAGTAAGCGTAGTTGTGAGCAATTAATTGTACCTCAGAATAAAAAATTGTGGATAATTTTGAGTAAACGTTACTTGTTATGTACAAGATATTGGATATAAAACTGAAGATGATTTTTTTAATACTTCGCTCTGGTGTCGCTGCCACTCAACACGCAATGCCTCCAGAATTCGGCAGAAAGTGGGGAATGGAGTGTCTTAACACTAGGTTCCCTCTGCCTACCCTGCAGTGTGCGGGATACAGCGTGAAGCTGTTTTATTTTAATAAAACACAAGATAATAAACAAATAATTCATAATTAATAAATAGTAAACTTTTTAAAATGTTTTTTTTTTCAGGTTAGACCACTTTGCTTAACAGTTCTAAACATATAATAATTTTGTCCATTTTTTTCTAAATAAGTCATTTATTATATTAATATAATATTATTTTGTGATTCATCTTAAACAAATATTTAGATTTAAAATAAACATTTTGTAGGTATTTTAAATTTTTTTGTAATGATATTGTAATAAACCGTATACTCTATGGTTTAGTTTTCGTAATTCCTAATTAAAATGGCGTTTACAGTTTTACGCTACAATATTGCTAGCGCACTACATAAAGGACACTAGATGTTAAAAAATAATGACTTAGAACCTAATGTCCATTCCCATTTAACACTTCCGATCACCACTTTCCGCCGAACAAATAATAATATATCAACTATTTCATTAACATCAACCGGAAATCAAACCTATGCATCAGTAATTTTCACTCGTTTACACAAATTAGCGGTTTCTTCACCAAAATTCACTTGTTCCAACTCCCTTTTGACCGATTTCCTTTGACTATCAATATTTTCCTTATGCCATTTTTTTTGCCATTATTTTTGGTGTTAAAAAATCCTCCGTTCCTCACTTTGCAAACATGAACAGGCTTAAAATAATTCACATAATAAAAAATAAGTTTGCTCAGTTTCTAAATTTAATAAACAAAAATTATATACGCCACAACCGTCGTATTTACGTCACAATCGTGCGACTAAGTGTGAGTATGCACGACTATCGTGGGTTCAATTTCCACTCGCAGGAATGAAATTTTCAATATTTTCATGTCCTCGGTCTGGTAACGTGTGGGTGTCATGTCGCCAGTAATGGCAACACACATGGACAGACTCGACCTGATAATTACAGCGAGGACACATCTCTGTGTAGAGCCAAAGTTGTATGTGATCAAATAGGTCAGATCAGCTGATACTGGTGTGCATCAGCCCAGAGATAAGAACAGTACTCCACATTAGGCCGAATCTGGGCCATATACAGGGCCAATCGGTGTTTTGGCGTGAAGTATTGTTTCGATTTGCTGGTGATCCTCAGTTTCTTTGAGTCATTTGAAACGCTAAGGCCCAATGCGCTGGTACTGGGCGCGAGAGGGGAGCGGAATTCTGGAAGTATTTTTAGTGGGGAGTGTTTTTCCTTCCCCTACCCTTGCTTTCCATAGCCGCAGACTAGCGGTGGGCTAAATAGACAAGAAGATCGCCGGGTCAGTGACCATAGCGGAAGCCATATTGACAGTTATTAATCAATCGGTAATCTTCTAGATAAACCAAGAGCTGGTTATTTATGATGCTCTCCATCTCTTTCGAGAGCAGGGAGGTGATAGCAATAGACCTGTAGTTATATAAATCGAAACCATTGTCTTCCTTTTGAGGCCGGTCGTGGCGCAGCGGCACGACGTGTGACTGCAAAACCGACTGGTTGTGGGTTCAATTCCCACTCGAGGAGATGAAATATTTACTTAAATTTATATTTCCATTTCTTCGCTCTGGTGTCGAGGTTAAGCGCGGCGTTGAGTTCTGCCACTTAACACGCAATGCCTCCAGAATTCGGCAGAAAGTGGGGAACGGAGTGTCTTAACACTAGGTTCCCTCTGCCTACCCTGCTGTGTGCGGGATACAGCGTGAAGCTAATTTATAATTGTCTTCCTTCGGGATCGGGTGGATGAGAGCGGTCTTCCACGAGTCTGAGACTACGCCGACTGAGTAAAGGTGCCGAAACAAGCGCGTTAGCACCGGTGTCAGCTCAGGAGTACATGAACGGAACACTAAAGGAAAGATGCCATCTGGCCCGCTCAATTGTGGATGTCCAAAGAGGACAGAGCTCGCCTAACAGCTTTTTGGTAGAACTTAACCTCAGGCATTGAGCTCTGGCACCGCGGAATGGTCGGCGGCATGTTTCCCTGGTCATCTAAAGTCGAATTCGAGGCAAAAAGAGCACCCAGGAGATCGGCTTTCTCTTTCGCCGTATGGAACAAGATGTCATTTCCGATAGTGCGTAATGGCGATAGCGAAAGCTGGCTAAAGTTATCAAGTGCCGAGACCCAAGCTTTGAGAGCGACTAAAACTGATTAGTTTCGGCTACTCTCATCTCTCAAGCTTCTCGCCGATTTTGGCGATATGCTCGGACCTTGCTCTGGCAATTTGCCGCTTAAAGTACCTAGCGCTTTTTCAATTCCATAATTTTAGTGTGTCGTCAAATTAATAGCCTTGTGGCTTTATGCTTCATAATTACATTACTAGGACATTTATCAGAGAACACAAAAATAACAATAGTTTGTAAAAAAACATAAAATTTAATATCTCGATATTTTTTTGCACAAAAATTATTTTTAAAAAAATAAATAAATGGCCAATACCTTGAAAACGATGAAAATTTGGACTACATAGTGAAGAAATGATTGGAAATGACCTCCGCTGTCACCTGTATCAGTTTATCTATCTACCAATCAACCTGCATTACATTATTAGCATCTTAAAATGTATATGCTATTTGGGTAATGACGTGAAATTTATAAATAATAGAGAGAGAAATAAAGAAGATACATTTACATTTTAATATAATTAAGTAATAATTTAAAATTACATATAAAATATGTTTAAATTTACAAAAAAATACAGTTTATTTATTTGATATGATATTAAAATAATTGTTCAATTCCATTTCATTAGGTTAAAAGCAACATAGTTTCTTATTCTAAACGTTTGCCTTTTAATTTGTCCCAATTCGTTTTAAAGAACAACTCCCACAACGCCATTTTATTGTGGAACGGTCGCTTAATCATTTTTAGTTCAGCATCTATGTCTAAACAATTGTATGCAGCTTTAGTGATAGGTATCCATTTCACTGGTAGAAGCTCTGTAACTTCAGGCGTCGGTTCTCTAGAAAAAATAATTTGGTTGTTAATGTTTTATCACTTACTCCCTACTTAAATGCCTGATTAGGTCAAATTTTTATGACCAGCGAGGTGGACTCGAGTTTACTGAAATGTAATGGAAATGTGTTGTAATAAAACAAAGCACAAGTTGAGTTGCGCACATAACACGCAATATTACTAAATTTTGTCAGAAAGTAGGGAACGAGGTTTTCAAACACTAGATACCCTCTTCTGTTATCTAAAGAAATAAAAATTACGAGATAATCAGGTAATTAAATATTTAAAAAAATCGTTCTTTTTGTTTATGTTAACTTACCCATATTTTGCAAAGTTAGTCCAAAGAGAGGTAATTTGATCGATGACGCGTTGATCATCGTCAGAAGGTTGTGCCCTATCGTATGACAAGTCAAACAAATATCCGATCTCGTCCGCGTGAGCTGCTCCTTCTATGTCTAATATATTCAGTCTTTTTTTAACGAAATTCCGCCGTCCGCTGTATGAAAACAGATATTGGTACACATTTTCAGCTCCATTTTCAAGAAACTTTCGTAGACTATGCTGAACAGGATAGTTAAAGTTATAATCAGACTGATAATCGGTAAGATTCCAACGCAATACTTCACTTATTTCTTCATCACCAATGTAGAAATGTCGAACTATATCTTCCATATCTTGAAACTCTTCATCATAGCTAAATAACAATTCCAAATTATTAAAAACCTTTAAATTTTTAAAGTCATCAACTGTTTTATCTACATACATAACTAAGTACTCGCGATTGTTAAATCCAGATAATATGGATATATTTTTATCTTTAGGATAGTCTATATTAATTGGGTGTTCTGTTAATATACTTTCAACATTTTCAAACTCCTTCTCGACACAAACTTTGAAGCTTATGTTTAGTTCAGACGCAGCAGCTATGACTAAATTTGTGTCTATATTTTTTAGAAAAGCCAGTGCCTCCTGCAAATCTTCTGTCTGAAGACCTAAATGTTCAGCGATTTTTAAAGGTGTCGATGGATCTGATTTAGCTATCACCCAAGGAGCAAAAACACTACCGCTTTGCATTATAACCTTATTAAATAATTTGTCCTGTTGCTGAGAAATCATATGAAACTCGACAGAAGCAGCGCCAGCACTTTCTCCCATTATCGTAATTTTATTAGCATCACCACCGAAAGCTGCAATATTATTTTTTATCCATCGCAGCGCTAGCACCTGGTCTTTCAAACCCTGATTACCGGGCACTACTGGTGTGTCCAGACACATGAAACCGTAAGGCCCCAGTCTGTAGTTTATAGAAACAACCACAACATCATGCCGAACCAAATACTTTGGACCGTACAAATATCTATTCCCAAATCCTATACGAAATCCGCCGCCATAAATCCAAACCAATACTGGCAGTTTGTTTTTAGAGTTCGCCTTGTTCGGAACAAACACGTTCAAATTTAGGCAATCCAGTGATCCCACTATGGTGTTATTGAATTCTTCAACTTGTGGACATACGACCGAGTCGTCGAACGCTTCAAAAACTTGCTCGAATTTAGGATGAGGTGATGCAACCTGTAATGTTTGTTAATGGAGATATTACTTAAGAGAAAAGTTATTCTTCAAAACTATTTCAGTTATCACTCAACCCCAGGCTCAATTAGATATTTTCTTTTCATTTGATTATAATATTTACATATATCTATAATGATATTATTTATGCGATGAGGATATATAATAAATTTCCGCAGTGTATTCTAAGTTTGTCACTACCACAATTTAAAGTAGCTTTAAAAAAATACTAACAAGTAAAGCTTATTACACAGTTCAAGAATATTTAGAGGATAAACATGTATGGAGTTAATGTCTATTGAAATTAATTTTCGATGATTCAGATGTGCTTATAAGAGTCTATTTGAATAAAGAATATTTTGAATTAAATTGAATTGGATGTTTCGTTGGATCTCTGAAACTACTGGTGCGAATAAAAACAATATTTTTTATTGTTGATTCTATGATCCGAGTTATATCGGGCATGTAGTATGTGGCGCAGCGGCACAAGCGTGCGGCAAGTTGTGGGTTGAAAATATTAAGTAAATAATTTCCCCGCTTTGTTTCTTACTTCGCAAAGCACAGCGTTACGCCCCGCCACTTAACACGCTATGTCTCCAGAATTCGGCGAAAATTAGAAAACGAAACCGTCTTAATGAGAGTGTCTTACACTAGGTTCCCAGGTTTCCTCTGACTACCCTGTTATATGAGAGATACAGCGCGAAGCTAAGAATGTTACTTTATAGCACAATACTAATAAAAGGCTTTTTTTAAATTAATCTTCATTTTTACGCAGAAGCAGGTGAAAGTTAACTTCGAGGCATCTTTGGCAATATGTTAAATATGAAAGATGTACTTCGATCAGTATTTATAGGTAATCTTTTTATCTTACTTTTTATCAATAAGTACTGTAGTATTTTCAAGGATAAGCCACTTTAAATGGATGTCGGAAATTCTAAGCAATTCTTCTTAAAAATTTTGGCGCACTCGACTGAATAATCTCTGTTTGGTAAATAAAGCTTAACTTAGAATTTCTCTATTAAGCAAGCGATGTCTTCAGAATCTTCAGTTCGGTGCATGGGGAACGGAGTGTCTTAACACTAGATTCTCCGTGCATAGAATCTGGCCGCATACAGGTTCAATGCTGCATTTTGTTTGTCTTGTTGCCAAAGCGCGAATAAAATTATTTGTTCCTCCGAGTGAGAAACAACCCCTAACAACAGTCACGCTTACAATCAGACATTATATATTCCACTATAATTTTTTCATTACCGTAATGATATATGTTATATTAGAGTAGTCAAAAGTCTTTATTATCAATAAATATACATACCCCAAAAGGATTGTTTACATCAACTTTAGCAAAAGGAATTCCAAGGAACATGGAATAGTCCCCATCGTCAGCTTTTAAACCCTTGATCAATCCTTGTTGCGTATCAACTAACGGATCTAACCTCACTCTGCCCTGGGCAAACCCAATTACCAGGAGCAGAAGACAGCTGATCACCCACATCTTACATCCGTCAAATCGAAAGACTCTTTAACGCCTTTCCCAAATAATTTTCACTCACCTGTTATCTTCGATGATTCGGAGATAACTTCGATATCTCTGACCAGATAAACACCATCCTAGAGGTTAGGTTGGTCATATATTTTGAATTAAAAACTTTAAAGAAATATTTCTTTATTAATTTATGAGGCCAGTGGTGGCGCAGCGGCACGAGGTGTGACTGTAAACCGACTGGTTGTGGGTTCGATCCCCACTCGAGGAAATGAAATATTTACTTAAATTTATATTTCCATTTCTTCGCTCTGGTGTCGAGGTTAAGCGCGGCGTTGAATTCTGCCACTCAACACGCAATGCCTTCAGAATTCGGCAGAAAGTGGGGAACGGAGTGTCTTAACACACTGGGTTCCCTCTGCCTACCCTGCAGTGTGCGGGATACAGCGTGAAGCTGATTTAATTTGATTTTTTATTACTTTATAGTGCATATGTATTGGCGCTGTGCTATAATAAAATGAACATCCCTAATAGTATCCATTGCGCCTTAGCCTATGGATGTCATACTACGACGTAGGAAAGTTCTGTAGAAATATCACTATTATTTTTATAATAATAACTTATTAACCAATTATTTAACAAGTTAATGTATTTTTTATGTAGTTAGACGAGAAAACGAGTTTATTTATATTTAAAACACCGTCACTATCCAAAAATATTTTCTGCATGCCGAAGACACAGACACTTTCGTTTTAGTGGAAACTAACTTTAAAACAACAATAGCGATATCACAATTACCATCACAGCGATGCCAGGAATACACAAAAATATGAATTAGTAGATTTTACTTGTAGTGATATTACTTAAAATGGCTATAAATAAAAAAAAGCTTTTATAAACAACGGAGACCTTATTCAAACACTAAAACATATTCAAAGACTGATAAAAATTGAGACGCATTTGAAATCGTTGAAAGCACTGTGGGGCAGTCGCAATCTCCGCCTTGTATTTTGCTTTGTTTTAAATAAAAAGATAGCTATCCTCTTTTAATGGTACTTTTAAATTTCATTCAGTTTTAAAATATATAAAGTCTCATTTCCACATGTTCTGTATATATATAAAACTGGACAAATTAGAGTTCTCAGCGTTTTTCTGAAATTCAAACTTAGAGCCTTTTCATCTGATATCTCACTTGAACTAGCGACTTTAATATCAAAATTTTCCACCTTTTATGGCTATATTTTTTTAGGATTTAACCACAAATGTATAGTTTTCAGATTTTTTCCTAAACTAGTACTACCTGTAGATGCTGGCCTCCAAATTTTATAATTCTAGTACACCGGAAGTACCCTATGAATTTTGATTCCATTGATAGTATCGAAATGTGTGTGTTTTTTTATATATGGCCATATTTTTTTCTAAATAAATATAGAAATACGTTTTTTTTTCAGGAAATCAAGTATATGGTTTATATTCCAACACGATATCTCCAAGCGTCCCTGAGATAAGGGCTTTTGGCAGACAGACAGACGGACGGACAACAAAGTGATGTTATAAGGGTTCCTTTTTTCCTTAAAAGGTACGAAAACCTAAAAAAGTGTTTAAAGTTTGCGGGACAGTCACAAGATTTTGCTTGAGTATTTTTATATATATAAATATTAAGCATAAGAACAAAAAAGTATTGCCGAAGCTTGGAAGAGGTTGTGACAATTTAAATACTTTGTTAAAACAACTTAAGATCATAAAAGTAGCTGCCACAAACTATACGTCCGCTTCGTTTCCCGCATTTGCTCATACTAACATGCCTACGAACACGCGAACAGCCTCCTTTAACCGCAGCCGACAGCAGCCCGGCAGCAACCCGACAGCAGCCCGGCAGCAACCCGACAGCAGCCCGGCAGCAACCCGACAGCAGCCCGGCAGCAACCCGACAGCAGCCCGGCAGCAACCCGACAGCAGCCCGGCAGCAACCCGGCGCGCGTCTGCTAGTACCCTTATATATCGATGGATATCGGATGCACGTACGAAAAAGCATTCATTGTCAAGTTCCGCTGAAGCGTTCAGCTTGTGAGGTATCTGTCCATTCATTATTGAATAAAAATTAAAATTAAATTAGCTTCACGCTATATCCCGCACACAGCAGGGTAGGTAGAGGGAACCTAGTGTTAAGACACTCCGTTCCCCACTTTCTGCCGAATTCTGGAGGCATTGCGTGTTGAGTGGCAGAACTCAATGCCGCGCTTAACCTCGACACCAGAGCGAAGAAATGGAAATATAAATTTAAGTAAATATTTCATCTCCCCGAGTGGGGATCGAACCCACAACCAGTCGGTTTTGCAGTCACACCTCGTGCCGCTGCGCCACGACCGGCCTCCATTATTATTGCTAATCCGGCGTTCATTATTGCTAGTTATTAAATTTGACATCGTTATTTTGTAATTAATCTGTATAATTTAAATAAAAGTACTGAATCAACGAGTGCAAATAAATGTTAATTTATCAATAAAAATGTTATTTTCAATTAATTTCTTTGTTTTATACAAAGCAATAATAAAAATAGTAATAAATTCTTTATTTACTAATTAAATGTTACATATACAATCTAATTTAGTTGAAATATGAAAATCAATACAAGTCGGCAGCCAGCGGGCAGTACTAGTGTAAACTGTCACAGCTGCCAGCATCTTTGCCCTTTAAGATACTATTTCGATGGTAAACGTAAAAAATACTCATCAAATACGTATTATTATGATGACATAAGCAAGAATTAAGTGATATAAGAAAAGTTATGATAATAAATGATAATTATTCAATTCAATTCATAAACATAAGCAACTTTACATCAATATTTACTTCACATTAAATTGTCGTCCATAAAACGACTTTACAGACAACCAGTTTATCTTATAACAGCCCCAGTTGTTAAAACAAATGGAATGAAAGTTGAAAACGGATTTATATTATAATAGATTCTTACTGACTTCCTTTGCCACACAGCCATATGCATAAAAAATCATCTAAAACTATAGTGTTTGTATTTACATCTACATTTTAGAGGCATTTTAATTTTTTATATTTTAAATTAAACTATTGCACTGAGTATATATTTTTAATTTATTATACAATTCGTTAAATATCAAGTGGATTTATAAAACCTTAGGATTAATTCTGGTGACAATCTTTTGATCTTAACTTGTTAGTTTTAAACATAAAGTCCCAGAAAGCCATTCTTTCACAGAAGGGCTGTCTCTTCATCGATAAATCAATATCTATGTCTAGATAATTAATCGTGTCATGAGTTATTGGTACCCATTCTATTGGTAGCAACTTTGATGTTTCTGGTGTTGGGTCTCTGTAGGATTTAAAGTTTTATTACCTCTTATTGCCAGTAGGTTATCGGTCAGTCACTAAGCAACGGAAGAGTTTTATATATGTATGTATAATGATGCAAGCTATGCAGTATTAAAAAAATGTATATCTTACTTTGAGGCAGTGGCACAAAGTGTGACTGCAAATTCGACTGGTTGTGGGTTCGATCCCCACTCGAAGACATGAAATATTTATTTAAATTTATATTTTCATTTCTTTGCTCTGGTGTCGAGGCAAAGCGCGGCGTCGACTTCCGCCAATCAACGCGCAATTCCTCCAGATTTTCGGTGGCAAGTGGGCAATGGAGTGTCTTAAAACTAGGTCCCCTCTGCCTACCCTGCTGTGTGCGGGATACAGCGTAAAACTGATATGATTTGATATATCTTACCCGTATTTAACGAAATTAGTCCAAAGCGCGACCATACGATCACTCACTAATTGATCGTGCTCAACATTTTTCGCTATTCTATTGTCATCCATTTCAAATAGATATCCCAGCTCGTCTCCGTGTACCGCTCCTTTATATTGTAAGTTATTTCTATTTTTTATATAATTCCTGCCACCATCATATGAAAATAAATATAAATACACGTTTCCAGCTCCCTGTGATAGTAGTTTCCGAGCCGTCCACGGCGATGCGTATCCGTAGAAGTAGTCAGATTCAAATTCTAGAACTTCGTCTTTTAGTTTCTCTGTCAATTTCTTATCTCCGAAATAGAAATGTCGAACTAAATTCTCCATTACAGTGAAGTTATCGTCACAATTAAATATATATTGCAAGGAATCCTTGAAATAGTCTTTCTTCATAAAATAACCAGGTGGTTTTCTGTAATATCTGATTACACCTTCGTTGTTATTAAATCCAATGAGAATTGGCATACCATTCGCTTTTGGCACTTCTAAATTCCATGGATAATCAATTATAAATCTGTCAATATTTTCAAATTCCTTTTCTATACATGGTTTTAGAACAATTGATCTTTCAGTATAAGCAGCCATTACTGATTTTGGATCTACAGTTGCTAAATATAACAAAGCGTCTGATATGTTACTTGTATTAAATCCTAATTGTTCACATATTTTCAGTGGCACAGATGGATCTGAATCTATAACGCTGAGCGGCCTCACCGCGCCGCCGCTCATTATTATAGCTTTATTGAAATGTTTCTTTTCCTTGGACATAAGGTGAAAGTCGATAGAAATACCGCCAGCACTTTCGCCCATCACTGTTATTTTATTAGGATCACCTCCAAATGAGCCTATATTCTGTTTCACCCATTGTAACGCTAACAATTGGTCCTTCAAACCTTGGTTTCCAGGAACATCAGGTGTATCAAGACACATGAAGCCATACGGCCCAGTCCTATAGTTGAAGCTTACATAAATAACGTCATTTCGGACATAATATGTAGGTCCAAAATGGTGATGCTTAACAGAACCAATATTGAAAGCTCCACCGTATATCCAAACAAGCACCGGTAATTTATTCCTGCTGTTCGCTGATAATGGGACAAACACATTTATACGCAAGCAATCTAGTGATCCTATGGCAGTGCCTCCCAGCATTTGTGGACAAGGTGGTGGATCCTTGGTCGCATTGAAAGAGTTTGCAAATTTTAAATATGGTTCAGCAACCTACAAACCATTTATATTGTTAAAGTTTAACAAAACAATTATATAAAAAGGAATTTTAATATAAAAAAGTTAAGTAATATAAGAAAATGTCAAAAAACATTACTAACATAATTTAAATTCCCATTTGCAATTAATGGTTATGTATATGGAAGTAGAGGTCCGGAGAGAGAGGAAGTACAGCAGCTGATTATAAACGCGATAGTTGTGAAATTAATTATTTTCATTTCTCTGTTTGACATTTAAACGAGTGGGGATCCGAGTGTCTTAATACTACCTTGATAGGCACCTTCTATGTAAGAAAACAGGAGGAGATTGAAAAAAATGTTCAATTTTTACCCCAAAAGGATTATCACCGATTTGAGCATACGGTATTCCGAGGAACATGGTATAGTTTCCATCATCAGATCTCAATCCTCTGATGAGACCGGCCGGGGCTTCGACCGCGGGTTGCGAGCACTGCACGTTGTTAACCACTAAGCCCAATACACATTATCATTAAAATCATTATTAAATTGTCCAGAAAGAAAGAACCCAGAACCCGCACTACTGACGCGCGTTATTTATACAATAATCTACAGTCAAGTACCGTCAGTAAACTACCCAACAAACTATATGAGAAACATAATACCTGTCAATACAAGTAGTTTCAGTCATTATTCTCTAACATACAAATAAATAAACGCCATAGTTGTGGGTTCGATTCCTACTCGAAGAAATAAAATATTTAATACTAGCGGCCCGCCCACGGCTTCGCCCGCTTAAAATACATGATTATTGATTTAAGCAGAATTGATTGACAACTATAATAAAATAAAATAAATAAATAAATCAGCTTCACGCTGTAT
>DWQW01001887.1:0-30066 GCA_018249695.1 Heliconius erato demophoon
AAGAAATTCAAAAAAAATCTTTTTGCTTTCTATTAGTCTTTTTAAGTGTCCCTCTATCCATTTCAGTCAAAATTACTAAATGTACAGACAAAATATTTTTACTGTCTTATTATATATAGAGATAATAAAATTACAAACGAGCAAACGTATTTATTTATTAAACTTCGAATAATATAGAGTTTCATATAGAAGAGGTTAATGGCTCTCTGACTCTGAACTTGTAGTTACGAAGTTATACCAAACAGAGTTATATAGGTTTAGCCTTTTGAAACTACCATAGGATTATATGTAGAGACTTATGTTTGTATTATTATTGTTCTCATAAAAAACTGAATTTTCAAGTATTTATGGAAACATGATAACTTGATATATACTGGTATAGATACTCCTTGGTTTGAAAGTTTTTTAGCTAATCTAAATCTATGTTCTATTTAAAAATTATAAAGCTGAAGAGTTTGTTTGGTTGAATACGCTAATCTCTGGGGCAACGGGATCGAAAGAAAAAAATATTTTTGATTTGGGTAATCCATTTATCGCAGAGGACTAGTGCACTATATTGTATCACGGTAATTGTTTCGATGTAACACTGTACCTAAAATGTGGTCGGAATTATTTCGCTCACGGTAAATATAAAGTATGTGATACACTACTCTTAGATATTCCATTTGTCCAAGTATGTAGCTTGCGAGGCTATTTACTATGTAGCTTGCGAGTGCAACTAAGGGTTAGTTGCACTCGCAAGTTACATAGTAAATAGCCATACTATAAATATATCATTTGGGGGCATTATACCATATAAAATCAAAATATTGTAATATGAAAATAAAAAAATAAAATAAAAAAAATATCTATAACAACCTCTTAATAAAATACATAGTTAATAAGATAACCCAAGCACTCAGCTTGAAGCAGGAATTAAAAATTAAAAATTAAAAACAAACAAACTCTCACACATTTTGCCCTAAAAGAGGAATCATATTTGGACTACTTTAAAGCATCGCCTGAGGGCGGGCGTTCACCGGAAAGACCGTAAACATGACAACAACTAGACAACTACACAACTATGAACAAGATTCAGGGAACTTACCAAAGCTAAGGTTGGTGTTTGTTTAGAAAACGGTGTGTTTGTTGCGCGTCTTACTTACTCGTATGTATCTATTTATGTGTAACGTTGATGCTTTTCGTGAATCTGGTGACTGGTTGTGTTTTTTTAGCTTCACGCTATACCCTCGCACTTAGAATAGTGTACAGCCGGAACCTAGAGTTAAAACACTCCATATAGAGTCCCCCGCGCAGCCTAATATTTTTTAGCTTCACCCTCTGGAAGGAACCTGGGAACTAGTGTTATACCATTCTCATCACGACACTACTGATCCTTACTTTCCGCCGGATTCTTTAAGAATAGCGTATTGAGCAGCAGAGCAGCAACACCGCGCTTAGCCTCATTACCAAAGCGAAGAAATGAAAATATTATATGTTTCATTTTCCACTAGTGAGAATCAAACCCACAGCCTTTTACATTCGCACGCTTATGTCCCTGCACCAAGACTGGCCTATGCCTCAGGCCTTAAATTTTTGTTTTATTTTAATTTATATATTTTTTAAAAGTCAACATATAAGTAAATATTCAGTGTCCATACACCTTCTTCTGACTTACACCTGTCGTCTCTCTTTGAGACCTTGACATGACACTAAGGCTAGAATCGTGATAACTTCATGATGGATCGCACCATCTAAGGAGAAATAGCGTAAACTAGCAGCTGAATCAATAAACCATATAACCTCGTTTATCTTGTGTACTATATTTGTATAGCAGGGTTACTTCCTACCTTTAGAGGCACTTCCCACGATCACCGATAGCGACCCCCAGTCGCTATGAATATATTACCATAATCTGATTTATGCAGCATATTGTGCTAATAAAGATTTTTTTCCCGAACTATTCATAGACTTTATTTTCCACTATAGTGTATAGTATACGTAAAGGGTGGGTTCAAAATTGGGGTTGGATTTCTTAAGTAATTTGTATATATTAACTTTGCGGTAAATAGATGAATTAAATGAAATCCTGAGGCATTGCGTGTTGAGTGGTGCAACTCAATGTCGCGCTTAACCTCGTCACCAGAGCTTACTTACTTACTTAGTGTTACGCGGTACCCCTAACAAGGTAGCCAGAGAGAATGGGGAGAGAGCGCCAAGGAAATAAAAATTGAGTGGGAATACAGTCAGTCGCTTGTGCACCTGCACCACAACTGGCCTCAAGTTACTTTTCAGCTTAACGCTGTATCCCGCACACAGCAGGGTAGGCAGAGGGAACCTAGTGTTAAGACACTCCGTTCCCCCATTTTCCACCGAGTTCTGGAGGTATTGCGTGTTGAGTAGCGCAACTCAACGCCGCGCTTTGCCTCGGCACCAGAGCGAAGAAGTGAAAATATAAATGTAAATAAATATTTCACTTCCTCGAGTGGGGATCGAATCCACAACCAATCGACTTTACAGTCACACTTCGTGCCCCTGCGCCACGACTGGCCTCCAAGTTACTTTTGTTTTTAATTAAAATATAATATAAAGTTCTCGTAGAAAATTTAATGGTTTTAATGTTATTTTGTTATCATTCCCACTTTACCTTACCAACTGCTGAAACATCTTATTTATTTGTTACAATTTATCTATTCTGATTGGAAAAGATTCCCTGTTATAACAACAATAAAAATACCTATTTATAGTTTTTTATCATTTTCCGCCATTCAACACGTATTGCCTCGAAGATTGAACGGAAAGTGAAGAATTGAGAGTTTTAACACGAGATTCTCTCTGCCCACCCTGCTAAATACAGGAATACTCCGGGACAGCTTCTCCAACTTTACCAAGCTCAAGTCCGATCGTGCATGGAGTACTGCTGCCACCTTTGGGGCGGATCTGCCAAATATCAACTAGCGACCTTAAACTCGATTGAAAATCGCGCCAAGAAGATCATTGGCGACACAACGATTGTTGAGGCAAATCTGCAAAGCCTTGAACATCGTCGAAAAGTAGCCTGCCTATCGATATTTTATAGGATACATTTCGGAGAGTGTGCAGCAGCGCTGCATGACTTAGTACCCCTTTCTCCTTTCCATCTACGGGGCACTAGACGTAGGCAGGGATTTCACCCTTATTTCGTCGATATACCACCTTTTCGCACGCAGCGCTTCGCCTCCACTTTCTTGATGCGAACTGCTAAAGAGTGGAACTCCCTGCCTGCTGAACTGTTCCCCGACCAGTATAACTTGGCCCTTTTCAAGGCAAGAGTGAATAGGCATTATCTAGGTTAGCATGCTCCACCATCGTTCGCATCGTCACTTACCACCAGGTGAGATAGCGGACAACAATCTACAGTAAATAAAAAAATACAACGTGAATCCATTTTTCTTTTGTACAGTTTTGAATTCATATTAATCTTATTAGACATATTCGTGTCCTTTACGCATATTATTTTTTTGGACATATCCTTAATAAGTAGTAATAGCATTAATTCATCGGTTTTATAATAATATTCGTTTAACGAAAAACTCCAAACTAAAGACCTTTAAAATTACTTTTAAACTATCTGATAAACTTTTTAACTAAATTAATTAGTTACTAACTACCGGTCCGAAATTTAACCGTCGCTTTTTTAGCTTTTTTTTATGGAAAAAGACAAGAGCGTTCGGGTCACCTGATGGTAAGTGATTACCGCCACCCACGGCCCAGTCCAACACCAGAGGAGCTACAGGTGCGTTGCCGGCCTTTAAGGTGGAGATAGATGCGCCGAGGTCAAACAGTTCTTCAGAACACTCCCCATGATAAATGCGATAGAGAACGTACAGCGAGGAGACGTCTCTACGCAAAGCCAAAGTGTCAAGCCTTTCACATATCATTGGGTCCCTAATGATTCGAATGGTTCTACATTATATGCGATCAAATGGTTCAAGCTGATACTGGTGTGCACCAGCCCAGAGATGAACAGTACTCAGGCCAAACGGTGTTTTGGCGCGAAGTACCGTCTCGCTCTGTTGATGACCCCCAGTCTCTTCGAAGCCAACTTGGCCTTGCTTTCCAGATGATCGCAATACTGGCAGTCACTCGAAACATTAAGGCTCAATATACTGATACTCGGCGCAGCTGTAAGGGGAGTGTTTTGAAAGACTGGCGATACGATAAATGGGTTTTTTTGGTGGTTAACGCGCAAACTTGTGTCTTCAGTGGATCGGAACCATCGCCTTTCTTTGGGATTGGGTGGATAAGAGCGCTCTTCCATGAGTCTGGGACAACGCCGACTGAGTAAGAGTGCCGAAACAAACGCGTTAGCACCGGTGTCAGCTCAGGAGCACAATAACGGAGAACTAAGAGAGAGATGCCATCTGGCCCACTCGGCTTGTGGATGTCCAAAGAGGACAGAGCTCGCCTAACAGCTGATTGGTTGAACTTAACCTCAGGCATTGAGCTGTGGCACCGGAGGATGGTAGGCGGCGTCGTTCCTTGGTCACCCAAAGTCGAGTTCGAGGCAAAGATACCGCTCAGGAGATCGGCTTTCTCTTTTGCCGTGTGGACCAAGATGTCATTTCCTGTGCGTAATGGCGGAAGCGAAGGCTGGCTAAAGTTACCAAGTGGCACCTTTGAGAGCGCCCAGAACTGATGAGTTCCGGACGGGTAGCTCTCAAGCTTCTCGCCAATTTTGGCGATATGCTTGGACCTTGCCCTGGCAATTTGCCGCTTAAAGAACCTAGAGGCTCGGTTATACTTCCTTTTTGAGGTTTTTACCTCCGGATCCATAGTAACCAGTGCCTTAGCCCAGATTTGATATGCCTCGCGTTTGCTAGAGGCAGCAAGCTTGCAAGACGTATCAAACCAAGGCTGTGACTTGCCACCGATTGGCACTATAGTGCTAGGAATATAAAGTTCCATGCCCTGTAGAACCACGTCGGCAACAGCAGCGGTACAGGTACTAGGATCATCATAAAAGAAGCAAACCGGCCCCCAGGGATAAGATGAGTAAAATGTACGCATCCTATCTCAATCTGTTGACTTGTAGTGCCAGATGCGACGAGTTGCGAGTGTTCTGCAGCTGCCGCGCTTAATGGGCACGACACTCCGTAGCAGGCAGTGGTCAGAAGACCCCAAAGGGGCATCGACGACAACCTGGTACTGTTCCGGATCTGAAGTCAGCAGAAGGTCCAATAAACAGGCATTGTGGTTGTCCACGTCCGGGAGTCGCGTTGGCGACTCAACCAATTGGGACAATCCGTTCGCCATATCAAGATCAAATACAGCCCTCCCTGCGTGGTCGGTGGTGCGTGATCCAAGCCAACTGGCATTGTGCGCATTAAAATCGCCAAGTATCACGACCTCAGCGGAGGGGATCTGTGAGAGCATATCGTCGATACTCGATTGAATGTGCTCCATGAGCCGATCCGTTTCTGCATTACCACTGTGGGACCTGTAAAGGCATGCGTAGACTCGGGCACGATCGTCCGTGTCAACACGGAGCCAGATAGTAGACAGGTCCCGACCTTCAAAATGGGCAAAAAGATGAAAACCTAGCTCCTCCCTTACGAACACAGCGACCCCGGCATGAGACATAAAGTTATGTTCTATTTTGTAGCCGGGGTATTGGAGATAGGATGTGTCGCTCGGTGGAGCAATTTGAGTCTCCGTCAGGAATAACGAGGCCGATCGTGTCGCCTCGAGATGGTGGTGGACGGCATTTAGGTTGGAATGTAGACCCCTGATATTGCAAAATTCCACGTTTAGCGTGGTAGGAGTTGCGGAACTGTGCCCTCCCCAGAATTCAAAGGGCAGCCTGAGTTTAGAGACTCAGGGAGGGATTCTCCAGCACCAAAGGTGCTGGTACCCTCCTGGGGTAGTTTCTCTTTAAGTGCCGCTATCATATTCCAAGGAGGGGTGGGGGTTGGGCTCCGGAGCCCGGTATTACCTAATGCGAAACGCAGTGGCATAAAGCCACTACTTCACGCCGGTTTTAAATGCCAGGTAGCTTTACGTTGCTTAGGAGCAGCAGCGTATGCATGCTAAGACACTCGATTCCTCACTTTCTGCTTAATTTTAGATACTGCGAGTGAAACTGCGGGTTGAGTAACGGAACTCATACAGAGCACTCTTTTTTTTAAGTTTCGTCGATCAACCGCAACTGATCGTGATATTCGAATTCAATGCCTACTGATTGAAAGTAATTTCGAATTCAATAAAAAATATATTATTTATTATTTACTCATTTGTTATTTGTCATTACGACATAAAAAATCTAGCAATTAATAAAATTAGAAACAAAACATACGATGAATAAATTTCACATTATATAGTAAAAACGACGTGACTAGTGTCAAAGAGGGCTGGCGGGGACGGGCGGGGGCCGGGCGGGGGCTGGCGGGGGCTGGCGCGGCGCCAACAGTGCACTTCCGCCCGTTTCTTACCGACTCAGCCTTTAGAACTGTACGCGATAAATACTGTGATTGTGTATATAAATTATTAATATGGTATATCGCTTTATTATTGTGAAACATGACTCCACTCCACAGTGGAGTGGCAGCGCGTCCGACGTTACTTGAAACAGAAAACATTCTGAATTTCGTATCTCATTTATTTAATTGCTTTAAGAAATTGTGCCACCGTACGGAAACTGTGAATCTGATAGTTTTAGGTTTGATCTTCATAAGGGAGAATGATTGTATGTAATTTGTACTCTGGTGGACAAAAAGCGGGGTCTATAATTATTTTTTATCAATGAGTTATGTGTACTCCAGACTATGGTCCTTTTCTGTTCCTGTATTTTCTTAATGAAATTAATGGTTTGTATAATAAAGATTCTCGACCTTTTAGTAAAAAGCGGTGTTGAGTTTTGACACTCATCACGTAATGTCACGAAAATTTATGGGGAAATGGGAAAGTGTATGTAGGAAAATGCGTAAAGCTGATTTTTATATTAATCGAGATTGATTCTATTGAATATGATATTGTAATATATATTTTCAACATAGAAAACAAATAAAATGAAATTTCTCTATGTAAATGTATACTGATACTGTTTTTAAAGTTGATTTAAAATTTTGCACCCTTAAATATAGATGATATTTGAAAGTATAAATATTGTTTCAATCTGCTTCAACAAAATAAAGTACATACTAACCAAGGAGCACTGTACACTGTATAGGCTTCGTTATATCGAGACCATGAATTTTGCTAGTTTTCTCTCGTTCCGCGGACCTGCCTGACCTGCCTGTCCGGCCTGGCCTGCCTGGCCTGCCTGGCCTGCCTGACCTGTCTGTCCAGCCTGGCCTGCCTGGCCTGCCTACAGTAGGATCAATAAACTCAAAGACAAATGTGTCACGAATGGGTGCTAGTAACGAATGTCCCGCTAAAACAATTTCGTTTCCAAACAGCAACAAAGGTGGGAGCAGGTAAATAGACGTTCTTTAATTTAGTCGACGTGCAGCGAAGTGGAACTACTGGCGCGGCGCCAGCGGTGAGCGCCGGGTCTCTACGAGTACGAGGCAGTCGGCGTCACACCTACACTTTGGTAATGCTTCGATCATTCCGGAACAAATGTTTAGACAATGATCGATTTTTAAACTAACTTTGATTTGACTTCAAAAGTGTAATATTTTTCTCGTTTTATTTATTTAAAAACAGAATTATTTATTTTGAAAACATTAAAACTTTGCTGACGAAGCCTTAAGGCTTAAGGATTTCGTAAAAGCTAAGATTATTTAGCTTCGTAAAGAATTCCAATATACTTTTTCAATATTATTTGTATGTACAATTACTTTAAAGTTTTAAAGTACTTTATTTTTGTTCGTTTACCAATTTATACAAATACTCCAAAGATATATTCAGAATGAATTATTATTTAAACTAAAATAGTTCGGCGCCGTACTGACAACTCCACAGTGTTGAGGCGCCCCTCATAAATCACTGGTCTCTTGAGCTGGCGCCGAAAACTGTAGAACAGGTGCCGACGTACGGAGACTTATGAGCACATCGTAAAAAATCACATTTTAACTCGAACTCAAATGATTCATAGGAATATTGTGTTATATTGAATCTAATATGACTTTTTATAATTAGCTCAGTAGTTCGCTAGCGCGATATTATTCTGATTCCAAACGATAACTTTTAAAATGATTTATTAACTTTTACTTTAAATTTTGTTATTAAATATAAAAATATTTTTCAATAGGATATTAGATCCAAGCTGCACCTAGAGTAACCACACACAGTTCACACAGACACAGTTGTGGATTCGATTTCCACTCGGAGGATATTTTTATTATCTCGCTCAGTTATAAGTTCAGTGGTCATATGTCCCCTTGACTGATTTCTCTACAGCAAATAAGAGAGAGCAAGGCAAACAATTTGTTTTCTTCATTCATCAGTACCCTAGAAACAATAGCACTATAGAAGTGGTAACAATACGTAATATCGTATGTACTTGTATACGTGTGTCCCGAAGCGATAACTAACACGTGGTATTAGTGCTGGGGGCTCTATCCCTGTTCTTTACTTTGAGTCTCTGATCATAATTACAGCGGGTTACTTTACGTGATGCAGCATAATGTATTATAGGCTTCCTCGATCAATGGACTATCGAGCACAAGAAGAATTTTTCAAAGCTAACCAATAATTACTAACTTTTATAATATTCATAATTAGTACATACATACATTTTCGATATCCACTCGAGGAAATAAATATTTAATATTTTCGTTTCTTCGCCATGGCAACTTTGCAAAGTGTGACGTTGAGTTACACCACTCAACACGCCATGCCTCCAGACTTTGGGGGACACTTTCCCCCAAAAGAAACGGAAGTGTCTTAATAGCAACGTTGTGTCTAAACAGTTTGTTCAGGCATCAGGCAGGTTATACTGCCTATGTGTGTCCTACATATGTGCGGGACACAGCGTGAAGCTAAAAGAAATATAAAAAATTAGTGGGCGCGTGCAGCTTCGCCCGCTTACTTGCACCCTTAGGGGTAAATTCTAAAATAACCGTCAGTCAGTCAGTCAGGTACATGTCCTTTTACATATATATAGATATGGGTAAGTAATTCTTCTTTTAATTAAATTTTTAAAGACATAGATAATGCTAACGAATGAGCAAAATAATGTGCATTTTAGATAACAAAAAATAATTTAAGTCAGTTATTTTTCGGCGAGCGAGCCTACACGGCGAGGACAGAGCTTCCATTAAATTTCCACGCGACGCCCTCGCTCGTGACAGCGGCGGAGTTTTTTCATTTCACAGTTAAATACTTAGAGGACATGTCGCTAGGTAGAGTTCTTTTGTCACAAAGTAACCTATATATCTACGTTGTAATATATATTATGTTATAGGGGTCTTTACGCTCTTCCCGCGTATTTCTGTGCCGTATTTTATTGAAAATTGTGTCTTTGCTGTCGCAAATTGCAGATGGATCAATTGAAATTTCTTATTTATTTCTTATATCCACCACTCAACATGTAATGTCTCGAAAATTAGGTGGAAAATGAGAAACAGACTGTTATAACACTAGGCTTACTCCGTCTCATATGCTTTATGCGGGATACAGCATTAATCATGTTTTTAGGGTTCCGTATATTTTAAGGAAAAAAGGGATCCTTATAAAATCACTTTGTAGTCCGTCCGTCTGTTTCTCAAGACCCTTCATCTCAGGAACGCATGGGGATAAAGAACAGAACCGTAGAGATTCTACGAAGAAAGCAGCGACAGGGGTATGTGCTAAAGGAAAAAGAGGCTTTAGCAAAGAGCATGATGATTGATGGGATGATAAAGTGCAAGATACTGTAGAAAGAAAGAAGAAAGCATGGCAGGATTACAAAGCCTCAAGTAAGGATAAAAGTATGAGAGAGATAAAAAAGAAAAAGCATAAGCTGCAAAAAGTACTGATAAAGATGAAGCGTAAAGAGGCAGAGACTGAAAGGGATAAAAGGTTAACTAACAACTTCAGGGAAAACACGAAGCTTTTCTAGCGAGAAGTTGGTGTTTCTCGCGGTTGCTCGTTAACCTGTAGGATGAAAGGAGTGCTTTCGGAGGACGGTGAAATTTTAACGGAACAATCACACGTTTTGCAGCGATGGGCAGAATTTTACAAGGAGATGTATGAATGTCTCAGTCTCAAGTAACAGAGAAACGCTGGGTCTTGATGTAGCTGATGGCGAAATCAGTATAAAGTTAAAAATGCAATACGAAGTCTGAAATGTGATAAGGTAGCGGGAGCAGATGGAGTTACGGCCGAGGTGATCAAATATGGTGGACCACGCGTCTTGAACTTGTTCTGGTTTTTGTGCAATTTATGCCGGATATCAGAGAAGGTCCAAAATGCGGCGAGGTGTAGTCATTGTGCCTTTGTATTAAGGCAAATGTTCACAGATAGACCTCACAAGCCATAGGGCTATCAGTTTGATTAGATTGGGTAGTAAAGCTTATGCTAAAATATTAGCGAGCAGAATGCAAAAGAGATCTGAAAGGCTGTTGTGGAAGGCCCAGGGAGGCTTTAGACCTGCAAGATGGTGTATGGAGCAGATCTTTTCCCTCCGCATGATCATGGAAAAAATTTTGGCTGATAACCAAAAAGTTTTCTATGCGTTTGTGGACTTGGAAAAGACATTTGGCAGAGTTGTAAGAGCGAAATTATGGGAAATACACTACGTACCCCGGTACCATGTGAGCGGACCGTTGCTGCAGGCTGCAAAGTCTCTTTACAGAGATCATTCAGCCTGCGTGCGAGTAGGAGCGGGCTTGTCACCTTAGTTTGACATTCAATCGGATGTTAAACAAGGTTGCGCCATGACATCTTGATTGTTCAATATGTATTTAGACAGCTGTTTCCAAGGAATGAAGGGAATATGAATTTGGGAAGTGTGTTCAGAAGAGATGGCAGATACGAGATGGATGTGGAAAGGCATATTGCTGCCGGTAACAGAGTTAACAGAGCCTTAGCTACATTGATGAAACGCCAGCTTAGTTGCGCGTTTGGCTTTACACAATGCAGTGTTGGTTGGTCACATTAACAACATAAGAACCCCCGGTGGACATGTATGAAGAGGTTGATGACAATGGACGAGGTGAAAGAGGTATATAGAGACCGTAGAGTTTGGCACCCCGTTCTCTCTGACTACTCCGTTAGAGACAAAGCGTATTAGGTTAAATTAAACCAAAATCATCGAAATCGGTTGGCGTGATATTGAAATATTCGTCCATTTGTCAGCAAATTTAAGACATATGATTTCCTCTGAGATACCATTGTCAGAAATGGACCGACATAAAAAAATACAATCTTTTTCTTACAGAAGTTGGTTAAAAAGTTAGGAAATTTTAATATAATAGCGTAGTTTAACATAAAATACATAGATTCAAATAAAATAATAAATAAAATCTCTACGCCATCCTCCCAAATTCGCTTTACGCGTCAGCCATTTAATCGCTGTATCAAATAAAAATAACCATTCTGAGTTATGTAGGACTTACAATGATCGTGGCGGTTGCCGGGTGAGATGAAAGGACGAAATTTTTCGGTGGCAAGGCTATCTCTTGTAAGGTTTGTGCACACTGCTCTGAGGTATTTTGTTTTTTAATAATATTTTTGTTTTATTATTACCCTTTCTGAAAAATTAAGAATATAAACCCTTTCTATTTTATACAAAGTTGAAAGTAAAAAGAGGACATAAAAGTAATCTTATAACTTTTCATCCCAAATATACATCCAAGGCATCTTACTATCGTAGCACCAATCCTTTTGTAATAATAATATAATTCACAGAACGGAGAGTCTTGACACTAGGTTCCCTCTGCCTACACCGCTATAAGTTATGCTTTTATCAAAAATTGTATATTTTTCTTTTAAGTAGTAGTGTGCGCGCAAAGCTTTACGACAGGGTAGAAGTGGGGAGTGGGGTGGCAAAGTGGTCGCTCTAACTTTACATATACGCCGCATTTTATCTGCGAAACTGAAAATTCGCTTTATCCGCTGTGTTTGGGAAGTAAAAGTTGGCTCGTGCTTACAGAATTGACGTGACAACGAGTTACGTTTAGTACAAGAGTAACTTTGCTGCTAATTTTAGATTTTTGTTCGTGTAATAACGTGTACAAAATTTTCTCGGGGTTTTTTTGTAGCTTTGAGTTTCGCTTGTGAATTTAGGATATAGATGATCGTAAGGAAAAAACCTTATTAGCAATTCCCAAAAACGTTAAATCAGACCACTTGACACCCGTGTTATTGTTGGAACTCCATGTTGTGCCAGGGCGAGAAATATAAATAATCCATTCATACGTGTGAGGACTTAACCCTCAACCATCAGGTTAACATTCAAACGCCACGCCACTGCGTCAGAAGCTGATTTTCAAAAACATAAAATCTTATCTTCATAATTTCATCATAAAGACTAATATTGTATTTTATAACAAAGACATTACAGTCCATCGATCGATTCAATTATTATTATAATAATAGTACCTGCACTTTTCAAATTATTATTTAAAACATAATAACATTTTAATCTTAACTGAGCTTTATTAAGCTTTTAATGTCTACAGTTAAGAGAGAACAGTTTCATATACATATATGTAGAGTCACAGCTCGCTCTAAGTCGCAGTAGAGCACTTACGCTACGTAACGCGTCACACAGAACTCTATTATCATAATCTCTATGAAATTAAATTATATTTGTAAACAACATTGCACTTTGGCCAAATCTTATTTAACTTAGGGAGACTATAGAAACATAACTAATGCATTATTTGATGTCAGGCCTACTCCCCTACTTACCTACTCTCTGTCTTTTATATTTGAAATTAAGCTAAAGTTTTGAAATATTGTATCAAGTATATTGTTTTTATTTATTTCATTACACATTTGACAGAGTACCGATAGTAAATACGAAGACCAGCGAGATGTGCTTATCGAGCATAATACTACAAACGTAAGATCTAGAATTCTAGATTTATCTGATAGATCAAATATTCAGGATATTTGATACTAATTTCAGCTTGATACTTTCACATGATCTAAAGATAAATGGTCTTAACAGATAGATAAAGGCGGACGGATAAGAATTCCGTTTTTCATTCATATGATGATGTACGGGACCCTAAAAATTAAAATATTTAAGAGAATGTATAAAAAATTGAACGTATCAGGACTTGAATATATGTATGTCCCTTGATCGGTCTCGTAAAGGCGCGGGTTTACCTTTTCACATTGAATAAAGACCATAACTATTCTAATTAAGAGGGAAAAAACAACGAGAAAAATCTCAAAATTCATGCAAAAAAATGCGTTGACATAAATAATTACACGAACAAAGTGAACAAAAGCTTTTAGAATTTACGACAACTCCGCAGTCTTGGGGAGGAATGGCAAATAAAGGATTAACGGTCGGCATTATTAAAAGGCGAGCTTAAAACGTGCCGATGCCTCGATCTGCCCCGCGATAGGCAAATTAATCATGTTAAAAAATATACACAGTACAGTCCGGTACAGGTGAGGTAAGAGTCGACGGATTTAAATTATTTAAGCACGAAACCATCATAAAAATACTTACAACAAGATTTTTGTCATAAAAAAATGCGGGACGCGAGCTATTTGCAAAAATATCTCTTTAAATGTCCTTTTTTGTGTAACATCAAAAAAAGGGTTTGACGGAGGAATTTCACGGAATTGGTATATTTTTTTGGTTTAACGAATCTTCTCTTTTTTTCATAGAAATCTTAAACTATCTTAATATCTTTATACCTTTATAACCAAACTAGCGTTTACCTGCAGCTTCGCTCCTGTGGTAAAACGAAAATAGCTACTGATTATGTATCAAACATTCTAAATGCCCGAACTTACTGACCGCAAGCACAGTGGGCTACATCGCGACGATTAATGTGATTTATTATAAGCTATAGCATTCGTCGATGAAGGAATATAAAACTAAACAAGAGTTTTTAATTCCAACCAATAGTTTCTGAGATTGGTGCGTTTACCAAAGAGACTCTTTAGCTTTACAATATTAGTACAGATTATTTAAATAAAACTCAGTTCAAAACAAAGCGCTAAGTCAAATTGTTCTAATATTTTCTGTCTCCACCTCGTCGTGTGATGGCGGGTCGCCTGCCTCGGGTCAACGGGCGGGTCGCGATTAACATGCTAATTATTTACCGCCCGAACCATTTGTCAGGGCAAAAACTGAGTAATGTTTGAGGCACGGCGTGACTGCACTGCGAGGACGCACTTTATATACAGGATGATTGACAGGTCGATGGGCAGAATGAAACGTGATAGAGATGAGGTCATTTCTATTTTAGCCTAAATGACCACTCTGTATAATAAGCTGTGATAACAGAAACATTGTTGCAAGTTCTTATAAAAACTCTTCCGATAAAATACGATAAACGATGGTAAATAATTAATATTTTTATATACATGTTTGTATCAAAACGCGGCGTTGAGTTTTCTGCCTTTCAACCCACAATGCCTCAGAATTCGGTACAAAGTGGCTTAATAAGAACGGAGTGTCTTAACATTAGGTTCCCAAGTGCACTCTGCCTACCCTGCTGTGTGCGGGTTAAAGCGTAAAGATAAAAAAAATGTTGAATTTGGCACAATCGTGGTGTTTTGTGTAACGTGTGGCTTCCTTTTTTGTCGATCATCGTACGATCAGTCACGTGTTCAATTTCTGTTTTGTTTGTTAATGTAAAATATTATTATTATACTAGGTCTGACTAGAATCTAAAGCGTTAGGTCAAGGAGAATTTTAACAAATTTTATGTCAGAAAAGGTATATTTCATAATTTTATTCTGTGAAACAGATCTAAAAGGTAAATTTGAAATCTTATAGTATTTAATAATAAAGTAGGTTTTTCAAAGCTACATTAGCTTGAGTGGCCACAACTCGACTGACTCAAGTCGAGTGGTCCTCGGCTCTTTTTTCTCGAGATCAGTGTATAGATACAAATTGTTCTCTAAAGAAACGGATAAAAGCTTCAACTTCATATTTATAAAACTTAAACGTCAAGAGTACTACATTTAGTGAAATACTAATCTTTGTAAGAAATATTTAATACTCACGCAACGTAATGTAATTGTGGGTATGATGCCTGTATGATGGTGTTTCTGTTTAGGCATAACATAGTGTTTTCTCGGATGTGTTTACAGTAAAGTTTTCTCAAATGGTAAAATGGTCATTAGATGTTTCTTGAAAAGAAACCTTGTCATTTCACCCCCAACTTTATTTACGTTGAATTTAAGACGTACATAGAAAAATATATTTTATTTTTCGCATATTTTTCGCTTATAGAAATTTTAAGAAAACTCTTCAGTTCTTCTGTACCTAACTTACGAGATGTCAAATTCATCTTACTAAATTCAGTAAACGTCAGTCACTCGGTAACGGAAGAGTTTCAAATGAAAAAATAAGAATAGTTTTTTGAAAAAGAATAATAAGTTTAACATAAACTTGCGTAGGTACATTAATCAATCTAACTGACTGTCGTGCCATGTGTACCTGAGTACCTGAGCTACACGACTACAAACTCGCCTGCTATACTAAATTATATTCCTCATATTTATTGTGTATATGTCATATATATCAGCTTCACGATGTATCCCGCACACAGTAGGGTAGGCAGAAGGAGCCTAGTGTTAAGACACTACGTTGCCCACAGTCATATATGTATAAGAATAGAATTATTTTATTTTCAAAGCAACATTGAGGCCGGGCGTGGCGCAGCGGCACGAGGTGTGACTGCAAAACCGACTGGTTGTGGGCTAGATTCCCACTCGAGGAGATGAAATATTTACTTAAATTTATATTTCCATTTCTTCGCTCTGGTGCCGAGGTTAAGCGCGGCGTTGAGTTCTGCCACTCAACACGCAATGCCTCCAGAATTAGGCAGAAAGTGGGGAACGGAGTGTCTTAACACTAGGTTCCCTCTGCCTACCCTGCTGTGTGCGGGATATAGCGTGAAGCTAATTTAATTTAATTTTTTAATTCAAAGCAACATAATAAGTGCTTAAAGTTGTATTTATAAAATGTCACATCTTCGTAGTCTACCTCTAGTTTCAGATCTATCTCAGTTTGGAGGAAGATAAAATATTATTTTCACGTATAACATGACATGTGGCATTAAAAAGCTTCATGAACTATATTTGTGTTCACGCAGTTAAGCGACCGGCGCCTACATCTAAAAATATCTATTTGTTTGTAGATATTCTTTATGGAGGCCATTATGGTGCAGTGGAGCAGCGTCTGACCATCCAGGGAATATTGGATGCGTTCCTACTGGGAGGAAATTATTATTTTATTGCCTGTTGCAAGATAAAGTCAATGCTGAGCTGAATATAAAAAAATATATTGCTTACTTAACTAAGGTTTAGCTTAAAGATGTATGTAAGTGTCTCTTGAGTCAAGCAGGTTTTCAGATATTAATAATGATTAACAATATGAACCTTGGAGGTTCTTTCTATTGGGCACTTGTCAGTATTGAACAGGGAATCATACAGCTCTGAAATTTAAATAAAAATATGAATAGCTCACAAACGACGTATCTATTTTCAATCTACAAACATACACTTCAGTTTTATGTTACGTATATTGTACTCGTATAGAGTGCAGATGGTGTTTCGTTCGATTTCCTATTATTTCCTCTCTATATTGATATCGTATCGTTTTGTCCCACCCGTCTTTACATATAGGGCAGATATATTTGTTTTGCGCCAGTATAAAGAGGCATAAAAAGTAGAGTGGTATTTATATGACTCTACATATAGCGGCTCTACTTATATAATATACGTTTCGCCATTTCCCCTCGTCAGCGAAGGTCATTAATTCTCGTTTCTCACTCTGATTCCAATCTCAGTGGGTTTTTGCGACACTGAGCAATTACGCCTCGCGTGAAACTGTGCCGGATACGTTCGGCGGCGACTTGTTCGCTTACTTTACATCTGTTATGCAGTTTTGCTCATGTTATTCGAATATAAGTTAGGGGAAACTAAACAAAGAATGTCCACATATATGTAGAACGTTAAGATGAAGATTGATGACAAGTCAAATTGAAATATATATAAGAAAAATTATTTAAAAATAAGAACACTTGGTTACCTCTACCTATGATGCAATGTGCGGAATACAGTGTGGAAGGGAAAAAAACAAACTTATACAAATTTGCTTATTATATAGTTGGGAGGCTAAGTATTTTGGCCACTTTTAAAGAAAAGGCGCCCAAAAAAGATTTTTATCCCGTTGGATATTTTTAAGAGTTCCATTGTAAAAGCTCCACGCGTTCGCCCTCCGTGACTAATACACCGCACGTTAGACGACGAGCTTCAAATTATAATTAAAAAAACTTGTATTTCTTGCAAAAACTCCGTCAAGCACTAATGAGCTTCATCTTTCCTTGGTTTCACTCCCTTTCCTTATTTATTTTATTTTTCTTAAAAATGTTAACTAAAATTATAAGGAACTGAATAATGTATGATTTTAATAATTGAAGGACTTCACATGTATTATACAAATTTGGTACAGTTGTTGCAGCAGCTTGCACTGAGCGTTATAATTTGACGGCATCGTGAGTACCATCAGATAGATGGTCCTCAGCTCGTTTGCCATTTTTTGTAATAAAAATTGGCATTAAAAAAATATTTGTCAAAATTCCTACAGGAACGGCAAGAAATGAGATTTTCTATTATATTTTATAAAGTCCAAATAAACGAAATTGCGGGCGACAACTAGTGTAAACGTTACTAGTGTAAACGGTAACCGTTATTCATATTAAAATAGACAGATGGCACTAAGGAATGACCATCTGTACACATTCAGATACGGCTTATCACAGAGAAGTGGTAAGTGTATCTCATGACACATACACCGAGATCTACAAGACATGTAGCATTATTAAAAATCTTTCATTCGAATTTCATCTCTAAGATATAACATTTTAGGCCTACAATTCTATCACTTATATATAAAAATATATAAAGGTTTATACCGAAGGCACGTACTTGAAGGTGATATAAAGACGCGGGTCATCCTCACCGGTCATTCACTCTGACATTACAGTAAGATACGTTCGTTCAGTAACGACGCCGTTTCCTTGACAATTTCGCTATTTTATTTGTGATGTCACAAATATTGCTTGAGAGTAGTTAACTGGTATGATTGCTTGTTTTTATTACCACGGCGTCGTGTGCGCGTCGTGTGCGCGTCGTGTGCGCGTGTGAAACTTATATCGTTAACAATTTGTTATAGGCAATTAGAAAAATTTGTTCGATAATGACCCTGCGCAATGACGGCCTCGACGATCAGATATTTAAATTTAATATCAATCCTTCCTTTCCCCTTTGTTTCACCACTCAATAGATAATGTCCCAAATCCAGGCGGTGAGCGGAGATCACAGTATCCTAACACTAGGAGGGTGCACCTAGTGTGCACAAACTCTGCTATGTGCGGAACAAAGCGTAAAGTGAAAAACAAATTGATAACCTAACGACTTACTGTAACCGAAGTTATTGTGATTTCGGGTGATAAATTTATATATAGATTATATTTAAATTGTTTACATTTTCCGGCTCCAGCAGATCAAACCCTGATGAATTCCTTTACTCAAAAATCTATCTCGAAGAAAGTGGAGAACGAAGTCATAATACTACGTCATTATAACACTTTGTCTACCGTGAAGCCTATCGTGAAGCTAGAACGGAAAAAAATACTCTTACTTAACGTGGAAAAGATCAAAATTCTCAACGTGTTGCGTTCCGTCTGCATACGTCCATACGTCCATACATTCATACATCTATACATGCATACATACTGATACACACAATACTCGTACATATTTCATTAATTGAGTTCTGTCGATGCGCAAATTGCACATTGTTATTCTTTGATCAACTCACGTGTGTGTTCGTATTTGTTCCGCACTCACTCACTCACTCACTCACTCACTCACTCACTCACTCACTCACTCCGCGTCGGTACTCGTTAGTGTTTTGTTTGAAACTAGGCACCCATTTTTTGTTATTATACAAACATAAAGAAAATTTATTGTGATTTATATGTTTGTCTGTCTGTGGTATCTACTTACTTGGATTATAAATTTAACAACTTTGCGTGTTGAGCGACGGAACTTAACGCTACGCTTTGACTACCAATGGAAATATTTACTTCTCGCTGCATATAGCAGGGAAGGCGAAATAAACCTAGTGTTAAGATACTGTTACATAGGCACCGCCCAGTTATCGATATAATTGAGCATTGAGTGGCGGAACTCAAATTCAGTTTCTGTCCGATTGTCCGTAGAATACAAACAGATAAATTCAAGAAACGGGATAAAATTCTATTTACATACATTCAAACCACGCCTGGTGAGATTAAATAATAAATTAATATTAAATACCTTTTATTAAATCAAATCAGTTTCACTGTTTCCTGCACACAGCTGGGTAGGCAGAGGGAACGTAGTGTTAAGACATTCGATTTCCCACTTTCCGTCGAGTTCTGGAGGCATTGCGTATTGAGTGGCGGAACTCAATGCCACGTTTTGCCTCGACACCAGAGCGAAGAAATGAAAATATAAATGTAAATATTTCATTTCATTGAATGGGATCGAATCCACAACCACTCGATGTTACAGTCACACTTTGCGCCCCTACGCCACGACTGGCCCAGATACCTTTTATTATATATAATATTTTATTAAATGTATTTATTTTGTTACTGTCAACAAAAGGTTCTATGTAAATGTTTTTCAAAGTAATTTTAATTTGGCTGGAAACTTATGAAAAGTGGGAGTCAAATTTCATTTTTGTAATATAAGTGAAGCTTTAATAAAAGTTATTGTTATTAAAATATTTTTATATAAATAAATGAAAAAAAATATAAAAGAATACTGCATCACGCATTCCATATAGTATCTTAGCGCTTTGCGACAGTTCACTTTAGCTACCGCAGGCACCACTTCCTCACTGGCCGCTAAAATTTTGAGACATTGTGTGTTGAGTATCGAATCTCAAAGTCACACTTTATTTTCTTACCATAACTAGAAAATGTGTATAAATAATTCCTTCGAGAGGAACTCAAATCTACACCCGTCAAGTTTACAATAGGACACTGAGCCGCCGTGATACGACGGACTCTATGTAAATATAAATTACTGAACTGACTAGTGAAAAGTAACATCTTATTGTGCATACAAATGTGTTACAAAATAACCGCCCTTCGGGATTTCGAGAAGTTGCGTATTTAAAGGGAAACTTAAAGCTACTCTATCATTACAGGGCGAACCATAAAATTTTTAGTCATGTATGTCCTTAAATAACAAACACTTTAAAAAAAATCATTCCCTATAATCAGAAATTAAACTTATAAAGCGTCAAAGAAAGACAGGGTATGCGCTAAAGCTTGATATAAATAACATAAGGTTCCAAGTAAAAGCTACCACTGCAGTAATAGCACATTCAGTTCACATATTATTATATAAGTCACATTTGAGAACATTCCCGCTGTATGAACCACGCCACAAGTACAGCACCAAATCTAAATGAAACTACACAACGACTGTATTATGACTGTTTTAAGCTGACGCCGCGCTCTACCGTGACAGCTGGAGCGTTAAGCTGTTCGTGCTCTTATTAAATACTAAATTAAAATTAAACTTAATTTTAAGTTACATTTAATTATTATATAATAGAGCCAGGAGAGGGCTCCTCGCTAACACGTAATAATGAAATATGAACGTACATAGGTGTGATACATTCGTGTAGAGCACATCTGAACTGACAGCTTTATGTTGAGCTTTTGTTTTTACATTTATAAGGAACTCGCTTTTATCGGCGGTTTTTCTAGCGTACAAAACGCATTGCCATAACAACGTGTGTGTCACCTATTGTTATACAAAATTAATATTATAAAACATATGAAAGTATGTGTTATATTTATTTTATTAGTTTAATGTATTTATCTTGGGAAATATTAGTATTTTAGACTTGTGGTGGTGAGGGTGTCCTCACACCTCGTTTACCCTACTGTATGCGATATACAGTATGAAACTAAAAGCAATATATATTTTTAAAATATCCTTGCTAGAAGTAACTATTTTATATAACTAGATCAAAACATACCAAATTAAAGAGAGACGCCATCGTGTCGCAGCAGAAAGTATTTGCCTACACGAGGGTGGGGTATATACTGTATACTGTATAGGGTAATGGAACACATCGTCGCATTTTGTGTAACCATTCGGAATAAACATTACCTCGAGCGGTAATTAAATCTCAAAATACTAGGAGTTCTTTATAAAACGGTTAATCATTGTGTATAATTTTTACTTAAATTTATATTTCCATTTCTTCGCTCTGGTGTCGAGGTTAAGCGCGGCGTTGAGTTCTGCCACTCAACACGCAATGCCTCACGAATTCGGCAGAAAGTGGAGAACGGAGTGTCTTAACACTAGATTCCCTCTGCCTACCCTGCTGTGTGCGGGATACAGCGTGAAGCTGTTTTTTTTTTTAATCATAGTGGAGAAAATCTAAGGTATTACAAAGACAGACATCGTCTGGCGCTAATCGAGCTATTGGTTCGAGTTGCATTCCTAGATATAAACTTTTTTACATTTTTCACTTAGTAATCAATGTTTTGGATTCGTGCAGAAAGTAGAGAAAGCCATGTCTCCAAAATAAGGTCCTCTCTGCCTACTCTGCTATTTGCGGCACATACTTACATACAATAGTAATGTTAGTTAAACTCATTTTCACTACGTTAAAAACAAAAATACCTCAGATAATGTAAATGTAAGTCCGCCTTTAATGGACCTCGTTTAATTAACTTTCATGTCATATAAATAAATTTTCGATTTAAATTCTATGACCTCCGCATGAAGCCTGTAAACCACAGCGATCATTCAACCTGGCGCCGTTAAACGGCAGGTTCTGTACACCAAGCGGCTACGGCGTAGCACTTTCGTAGCTATATCGTAGAACATAACGACCAACGAACTTGTAGCAATCTCCTTGAAACTAAACTTTTATCATTATTATCCTTATCTACATTTGTGATGGTTTTAAAGACCGGCTTTAAACCCTTATCTTGTACGTTCTACAAATAAAATTATGATTTTTAGTGGTTGGATCACTTAAGTACTAAGTGGCACGACACCGTATCACAGTTACAGAAAGTGTCGCACGCGAAAGGTGGAGGTTCAATTTCAATTCATACTCCATAAATTACGTATAAAATACAACCGAGGCCATCGTGGCGGTAACCGATGCAGTGGGCCACCAGTTACCAGAGAGGCGAAATGAATTTATAATAAAACATACTATCTGATATGCAAAAAAAAAAAGATGAAGCATTTGAGATGATTTTAGATTGTGAATTTTAGTCTAGTTTAAAAAAATGTTAAACCAAATTTGAGTCGTTTAAATGTTATTAGACACTGTGACCATCAAATAATTTGAAGGGTATTTTATCATTAAATTCTAGAAACAAGTAAAATTTGGGCAATGACTGTTTGCGAAAACGAAAGTTTTAATGAAAATAGCTAACGCTCGACAAAGTAAAGTTTATTGGAGTAACATTTAAACAAACTACTAACGTGGGAGACAGATGTCCGCCGACCGCCGCCGCTTTGTCCCGACGCCGTTTAACGCGACAACGAGTCAAATTGTTAAATACTCGTAACTACTTTAATTAGAAAACCTATACGTTTGTCTTAAAATTACTTTTACTATTTCCGACTTAGAACATAATTTGCAATTTATATGACCTTCAAGCTCTTTTGCTTGTGCAGTATATTGGGTGATATAAAACAGCATGTAGCCTTCCTCAATGAATGAACTATCCAACATGAAAGTTTTTTTTTATTTTTAATTTTCTACCAAGTAAAATCTTAAGATTTACTGTGGTATTATAAAAATGAATTACTGCAGCTTTACTGGCATCATTCTTTATTTTTTTGGATCTACTTATTTGCAGTGGTTGGTAAATGAAAGTAAAATTGAAAAGGTCATAAAAATCACACAAACGAAGTTGCGAGCGACAACTAATGTTAGCGTACATCGGTCGTCTGAAATCTTCACATATTAACCGATATGCTTGCATTTACATAATAATATAAATCGCAATATTGTATCTAGTAGGCACCACATATCTATATCTAGTAGGCGCGTACGTAGAGCTGTACCTCTAGTGTCTTTACAGTTTTCATTCAAGACCTCTTTTTCTGGCGCACAAAGAACAAAAGCTTACTTAAGCTCTCTTTACGACCGGTCATTTCTTTACTCGATTTAGCGTATTAAATGAAATATTCTGGATAAGGTTTTATTGCGGTCGTAAACTTGGAACGAATTGTTGAATTTGTAACACACGTACAGTACCTACAGTGGAGGCGGTACGCAGTTACAGTGCTGGCCCGCTTAAGCGCGACAGCAAAGTGAGATTGTGTTTCACGGGTTCTAATCTTAAACGGGTAATATATATCATTTTTATTTTTAAATTCATGTTTTTGCATTGTTCGTCGTCGCTTTGGAAATGTATTTACAACAAAAAATCAAATCCAACAATAATCTAATTAAAATATCTCTTTGACTTTAGATATTAAAGAGACAATGTGTATGTTTTGTTGACCCGATTCACTTTCACTTTATTGATTGTCTCGAACCTCGTAATATATTATACTAGCGGCCCGCCCACGGCTTCGCCCGTTTAAAATACATGATTATTGATTTAATAATGATAATTGATTGACAACTATAATGACTTCTAATATGATTTTATTATTACTTTAATCTGTAATGTTCTAATATGATTTTTTTACGACATTATCGTAATTTCTATAAGAATTTTTGATTGTTTCGAACTAAAAAATACGACCAATGTTGATATTTGATATTCATAAAATATACATAAAGCTAATGTACTACTGTAATGATTGCATATTAACTCCTGTACAGTTTTTAAATTAGTTACATATATTATTAGCTAAATGTACAATTAGTAAATATGTAGTTATTATATATATATCAAGCAAATATTTCTTTGAAGATCAAATCGTTCTTTATCTCTATGTTGAATTAATTACGATTTCAACTTAACTGTTATGATTTATGAAGGTAATCTCCACTAACAATTCAGTTTTGTTTACTTTATTGTATAAAATATTGTATAATAGTGCTTCAATATATAAAATATATTTTTTTATCAACAGTCATATAATCAAGACGTTTCGCATGTCCTTCTTTAGCCAGCAATCTTACCAGCGCGATTGCTATATAACATACGCAGGCAAACTAATGCCTTGAGTTCATTCAAATGACGATAACTTTTTTTTTAATGAACCGATTTTGATGAACCAAACTTTAGTACTTAAGTTGAGTTAAAACAAAGCAATTGGTGAAACTTTTAAGTAAATCGGTTCAGTACTTTCAGAGAAAATTGCGGACAAAAATATGTCGACAGACAGACAGACAGACAGACCGACAGACAGACAGACAGACAAGAAATTCAAAAAAAATCTTTTTGCTTTCTATTATTCTTTTTAAGTGTCCCTCTATCCATTTCAGTCAAATTTACGAAATGTACAGACAAAATATTTTTACTGTCTTATTATATATAGAGATGAGCTGACTCTCGGCGTCACCAGAGCGACAATATATGCGAAAACATTTGATTTTGTAAATAACATTAAAATTTGTGGCAAAAGCTCGCACTGAACTCGGGGGAATGGATTATTTTCTTTCGGTGTTGAGTTCGTCGACTCAACCAGTAAAATCTGGAAAATTGGACGATGCGTGGGGAACAGATTGTACTGACGCAAGTTTCCCTCTGCCTGCACATAGCAGATGTGCGGGATACGATATAGAGGTAAAAGAGCATTAAAATTATAGGAAGCAAAAGTCAACGACATTTAAAAGAAAACGAAGTGTAGAGTCGCGGGGGCGTGACTCTGCGAGTACACACGAGTACGCGCGTCGCTTAATGCGTTTATGGGCCATTTGAACACTGCCACTTAGGATCCCTTTCACGTTCACGTAAATATTATAATTATTCTTATTTCTTATTTTCTTTTAACTTCACGCTGTCTCCCGTATATAGCAGGGTGGGCAGGGGAAACCTAGTGTAAAGACACTCCGTTCCCTATTTTCAGCACAATTTTCGAGACATTGCGTTACATATTTTGCGATTTTTATGTAATAAATTAGTGGTGCAGTTGAAACAGGTCTAACTGAATATCTTAATTTTGGTTCAAATTTCAATCAAGTTATTGTTTTGGGTTTGGTCATCGCTCGAGTTAATGATCTATTTATTTAACTGCACACTAGACTTAAAGACAAGGTGCGGCGTTGTTGTGAACTTAGGGCGAAAGTAGAGTCTCGACTCTAGGTCTGCTCCGCCTACCCTTTGCAAAATAAGGCGTGAAGCTGAAAAATAATTATTTTTGTTGTGCCAAGACTGCAGCAGGTCACAATTATCATTACTTTATTAATGAAGAAATTATTTACAAGGTGTTATTATGTAATAATGATAATTCTGGTAATTTTTTTTGCAAGTTCCTCTCGTAAGTAGTCTAGATGGGACGTGTCAAAATTAAATAAAAAAAGTAGCTGCAGTATATAGATATACTGGTGCGGAATGATCTCTCAAAGCTAAATAATTAAAATGCACGTACACGATGATGCAAGAGTACAAAAGCGACACTCAGCGAGGTGTCGCGACTCCTTAATGTGTTTATGCGTTACTTGCGGGACCCCCGTGAACACTCACTTACTGTAGCGTGTCGCGCTGACATGGCTACTTGCGGAAATTTATTATTTATCGAGATATTGTTTGTTGCGTGACTCGAGAATGCTTGTTACTTGATTGTCTAAAAACGATAGTCGCTGGTCGGGTATCCATGTGAATTTTAAAATGTAACATAGAAATCCTGTTTTCCTGTTACTGTAATAGTCATCTCTCAGTACCTCCCTGGGCTTCATAAGGAACCTTCATACCGCACCTAATTTCATATTTACAAGTCCAATAGTTAATAGCTGTCTGTCTGTTACTCAGTAATGGAAGAGGTTATACCTTTATAAGTAAGACAAGGAACAACCAACAACCAGATAGATATTTAATTTAGACAATACAATGACAATGGACCTGCTTGCACAATTTATTGAATTCTGCCTGGAGATGTGATTATTATATGTTCATTTCCCACAGAAGGAGATAGTTATTACAAGAGTATATGGACACTAGACAATCTCTATTTATTTCGCAATATATAAGAAATACTCGCTAGGTTATAAAAAAAACTGTAAGTAACCGCATACCAACAAACATTTTCCATTTGTTTGAACAAAAGAGTCTGTAAAGATATATAGGTGGCATTAGGCGTATTTTTCACCCGACTGTGTATTCGAGGCCTATCGTAGCGAGGACGTGAGCGCGAATATAAATACTGTATTTAGCCTTTCTTTTACAAAGCACCTACTTCGCGTCCGATAAAAATAGATAATGCTGCCATTTTTTTTTCATTTTAATCACTTTAACGTTTTTTTAATAAATACATTCAATATACATACACCATATTTATATTGATTGAGTTTTTCTTTGCGCTAAATCTCGTATATAGCAGAGTAGACAGAGGGAACCTATTCTTGAATTTTCGAGATATGGCGTGTTGAGTGACGGAAGGCAACGTCAACTTTATAATCTTACCACAGCGAGTGAATGAAAGTACATCATTCCCTCGAGCGGGATACAGCGTGCGTCGCGGTCGCGCCTCACGTGTTACAACTCGGATGGAATAGAAAATGCATAGCATTGTCTATGTCTATGTAAAATTTATTTAATTGTGGCAAGCTAAAGGTATTTTTAAAGAGAAATTACTTACTTATCTATATTTTTGATATACTTTTTTGCTATACGCTGTATCCCGCTCATCGAAGGCAGAAAGAACCTGGGAACCTAGGCTTAAGACAATTCTGTTAGCAGCGTCTGACTGTAAGCGAGATGGTTGTGGGCTCAACCCGCAACAGGGAGTATTTTAACTTCCCCATTCGGACAGATGAAGATAAAATTCCGCCACTACACTATGACTTAAAAATGTAACGGAAATTAGGAAACAGATTGTCTTAACGCTTTGTTCTCCCTGTCTCTCCTGCTGTGTGGGATAAAGTGTGAAATTAAAAAAGATTTTTCTTTTTATGATGACGAAGACGTTTTAAATTCACTTTTTACGATGTTATTTGAGACCTGGAGGGCGGCACCAGGGCGGCAGGAGCGTGCGTGAGCATAACAACACCCCGCTTAGACCTAACGCTGCTGTCTTGCAGCTTTCACTTAACCGTTTAAGTCAAATGAATTTAAAATATGTACGTACTATGGAGTCCTTTTTTCATTACTTTTTACATAAAACGTTCTGATTTTATTGAAATCGGCAGTGACACTCGGAGAAATTATTGTGTTTGAATTGTTTTCTTTTCATCGTTTGTTCATAAAGCGCGGCGTTAAGGTCCGTCGCTCAACACGCAATGTCTCGAAAATTGCATGGAAAGCAAATAACGGAGTGTAGTAGTCGATGTTTCCTTTGCTTACTGCTGTTTTTTTTTAAATAAGTACTTGATTATTTTGATTACTTTGTTTAGATAGAAACACTAAAATGAAAACAAACATAAACATTAAAATGAAATTAATCGTTACTTTAGTTCCACAGTATATTTTATGGATAGGTACTATGGGAACGGAGTGTTAACACTGATACCAGGTATCTTCTACAGCAGGGTACTGCTATCTGCGGGATACAGAGTGAACTTGAAGTGAAGTTAATAAAGATATTGCATAAAAAATATTTCATAGCCAATCTATCATACTGTCGCAATACCGCATCGCTTGTCTAAACCAATATAGAAATTCATTTCTTTCTAACGTAGCAAATGATTCACCCAAACGTCGATGCAGCAGTCCGACGACCTGCGGGAATCCAATTAAAAACTCAATTAGCATTACAAACAGTGGCGTAGTCTGAGAGGCGATCGTGAAAACGTACACTATAATGCTCTTCGATAGAAAACTTTTGCCGAACGAAAACTATGTCCGAATTGCACTCGAAACCTCTACTTTTGTAATTCCAATATGTCTTACAGTTCTAGTTTATGTAGTGTCATTTCGTTATTTAATGAGTATGTGACGAATATTTAGACGAGCATGTAATTAGCTTATGCTTTAGTTTAGTTTGTATAGAGTAGCTACTGCTTTGAGGCCAGTCGTGGTGTACACGCTTGTGCCACAAGCGTTTGTGTAAACGTGATAGTTGTGGGTTCGGTCAGCATTCGGGGAATGAAATATTTCATATTTTCATTTCGCTCTGGTAATGAGGCAAAGCGCGGCCTTCAGAATTCAGTGGAAAGTACAAAACTGAAGTGTCTTAATGGGAAAACAGTGTCTTAACACTAGGTCCCTAGGTTCTATCTGCTTGTATACTCGTATTCTAAATTCGTCGTAAATCTATCAAAAGCGCAAATTAACCTGGGAATATTACTTAAGTACCGCTAACCGTATTTTCATATATATACTTCTTAAGCAAAAGTTTTGCAAAAATTTAAATGAACTTATAAACTACTTGAGACAAAGTTCAAAGAGCAGTGCCGGTTTAAAGTTGAAAACAATCAAATTAACTTCTCCACTTTTGAACATAAACTTCGCCGCATGTTAACAAGAAATTTGTCAAGCAAAAAAATACATTTCCCATATTGAAAAAAAAGCATTTTATTTATTTTTATTTTATTTATTTTTTTGCTTGATTACGTGTTACCTGCGGCTTCGCTCGAATGCGACTTCAAATGAAAGTATTTTAGTATGTCATGCTCTATACAGTAAATAATAATAACAGTCTAAAGCATTCCAACACCGTCACTGTGAAAAGCGAACAATGTAAACGCTAGAACATCACAGACCAATGCAAGACAATAGGTCTCTAAATAGTTTCGAAGTAAGCTCTACACAATCAATTCAGCGGAAACAATAGAGTCATAAAGCGGAGTGCTGCAGTAAATTTCATAAGATTTACTCCCCATGGCTGGTCCCTGCCTCTCTGTCCCCGTCGTAACGGACCCTTCCGAACTATTTACATGTTTGAGCGGTACTCCGGTAGCGCTTGTATCCTTGTTTATTATTAGTTGTGTAATACTTAGTACTGAACATTAAATAGTTTAATATTGTATTCTTGATACAATATAAAACTCTTTTATATGAATACTAGTCATCATTTCACTAGAAGCCATAGGTGAGATTATACTTGTATATGTAAGCCATTGTCGCGCATGTAAAGCATCTGTGGCCTTAGGCTCTGCTACACACCACACGCTGTTTTCTAAGACCTACCAAAATTTATCGAGCTCTTTAAGACTTATAGATCAGCATATTAAAGAATCAGCTTCCTGCCGAATTCTAGAGGCATTGTATGTTGAGTAGCGAAACTCAACGCCACGCTTTGCCTTTTGCCACGCATCTCTGTCCTTCGCTCTTCTGGTCCATGTGCCCACAGCAACTATTTGATGTCACCCGTCCATCTCTTATATGTACTGCACGTCAATGTGTTATAAGCATGCTCCTTTTTTTTCGCTGAGTTGGCCTGCCCATTTCAACTTAAGTTTCTTGACGGTACCTGAAACGGTATTTTGTAACTCTTTATTAAATCTGTTCTGACTCTTTCTTGAAATCTTTTCCCCAGCATACTCTTGTTCATAGCATTCTGGCAAGTTAATATTCTGAGGTACCATGTTTGAGAGCTAGATGTGAGGACGGGTAGTATGCAACAAAATAGTTACAACTGAATATACTAAAATTTTCCCGTACAAACTAGTACCGCTGTAATTTATTTTGTTTATATATAAAAACTGATTATACCTAATTTATTTAAAAACTATGTAATTCTTATTTTAAACATTTCCGGTAGTAATCTTCCATCCTGCTCACCTGAGAGGGGAGCAAGGGAACGGCTTCAGGGCTTGGCCCTCTTTCCGTGGTCTCTGGCGGCACCTATTACTATAGGTGCGTCTTTAGGTGGCCAATGGCG
>DWQW01001888.1:0-30065 GCA_018249695.1 Heliconius erato demophoon
TAGTACCTACTATTTTTGTCAATAGATAGCGTTACTTGTATCGATTTTTACTATCTCAAATATTAACTTCTTGAAAACTTAAATACTTATGTCTTTTGATAGAGTGAAGCGATTACAATGAAATAAACACTAAAACCTACCTTGATTTATTTGTAATTTTTATGTATAAAAGTTGCTTAAATTTATTGTATACTTTTTACGTGATACGTGTTCACATAAACAGACAAACAGACAAACAGATAAACAGACAAACAGACAAAAATTCCAAAAAAGTTGGAAATGGATTCTGTTAATTATCCTTTAACACCCTGGCTAATTTTTTTTTTAAATATTTTCAATGTACAGAAACGACTTTTCTATAGATTTATTATAAGTATAGATATAGATATCACAGAAAACAGGTAAATAAAAACATGTATGCAATGACGGCCTTATTGCGTTAATGTTTGATAGATTCTCTAAATGAGCTGTGCACTTTAAATTAATTTGGAAACAAATTATTTGCCTAAACAAACTTAATTAATTAATTATGCTTTTCGGTTAAATATGAACTGATTGAACAATTATGCAATATGACGCTCCCTTTACGGGAACAGCATATAGAGTAAAATATTTTAAATCCATACATAAAGAAGCGAGTGTGAGGCCAGTCGTAGCGCAGCGGCACGAAGTGTGACTGTAAAATCGATTGGTTGTGGGTTCGATCCTCACTCGAGGTGTCGAGGCAAAGCGCGGCGTTGAGTTCTGCCACTCAACACGCAAGGCCTCCAGAATTTGGCAGAAAGTGGGGAACGAAGTGTCTTAACATTAGGTTCCCTCTGCCTACCCTGCTGTGTGCGGAATACAGCGTGAAGATAAAAAAAAATACCTACAGAAATTAATCAAGATAACTCAACAGTTTAGACGTAGGATTTATTTTTCATTTCACGATGTTTATCCATACCTGTATTTCGTGTGACGCAGTCACACATAGATAGCAAAAACGTAAGCACACACTACAACAAAAATATTATTAAAGGTAATGAACTTTGAACTTTGCCGCCAATACCTACTACTCGATTTCGGAATGAGGTGTATGCGGCGGTGTCCCTTTGATAGGTTTATGAGTGCGTGCGTCGTTTTTGACAAATGGCGTTTTATATTACATCAATATTTTTATTACTTATTTTTTTTTAAAAAATCACTTTTTCTTTTTTGGAAAAAAAAAAATGTTTTAGGATTATATAGAGTAGTTAAAACTGGTTTCATGTAAAGTGGTACTGACACTTCCATCCTGTACAAGATAATAATTAAATTTAAAACGGAAAAAAATCAGACATCAGATAATGAAATTTGCCCAAGCTGTGTTTCGATAAATTTAAATTTGCGCAAATTCTCAAATTATTATTAATTGACAAAATTACATTTTTTTTTTCTCATTACAAATGAGTGCCGGCGTCAAGGTCCCTAACACGTGGTTAGTAATATTATTATTTTTATTAGAATTGTTTTCATTAACATCTATATTCCCTAATGGAATTTAATCACTAAAAGATAGTTCAAAATTCTTTCATATCACTGCAAATTGACAAAGAAAATAAACCGGAACTGTTTTATCTCGTAACGAGTTTCAAATGCGCCGCCCCGAAGAATGTTGCGGAGTTCACAAACTTACCATCCATATTTCGCACATCAGGAATTTCCCGCAGCTGCCTCTAAACATTTTACTATTTGATATGTTTTTGCTGATAAAATGTTATAAAACACTATATAACTTGTTAGTTTTAAAATAATTTCGCTTTTATTTTTTTGTTTTGTTAGAGCAATTTGAAAGAGATGTCAAAAATTTTAAAAGTTTTCTTATAAAACATTTATTGATGAAAATAATTTATTAGTTGTGTAACATACTTGATTTTTAAAGATGTTAAGTACCGACAGGTACTTAACATATTATATAACATAACAATGTTGCTAAGAACGTCGTGTTGCAGCAGAACAGCTTCTAACTCTTATGTTAAGTTTCGCCACACAATACACAATGTCTCGAGAAGTAGGCGGAAACTACTTTCCGCCTACTTCTCAATCTTTCCCTACGGAAAGAAGTGTTTTAATGCTAAGTTTCCTTTACTTTCTCTCCTACATATATTCCAGATGGAGCATAAGGTTAATAAAAGATGATATATTGAATTTTTTATCATCCCTATAAATTAATATTATGTAATTAGAGTATTGAGTAGAGGACGTCGTGGTGTATGGGCACAAAGGTGCGGCTGTTGTGGCTTCGATTCCCACTCGGGGAAATTAAATATATAATATTTTGTTTCCGCGCTCTGGTATCGAGACAAAGTTGCGCCACTCAACCCTTTAGGACCCTCAATGCCTTTAGGAGCCGGCGGCAAGTGAGGAACAGTGGTGTAGTAATGGCGAGCAGATTGTTTTAACTAGGTTAGGACTAGGTTCGCGGGTCCCCTCGGTCTACTCTGCTATATGCGGGATACAGCGTGAAATTAAAAAAAAAAACAGTCTAATCTAGTCAAATATTTTACTATCAATCATCAGTTAATATTAATGATTTTATTTTTTTTAAATCATTAAATTAAAAATTAAATTAAATCAGCTACACACTGTATCCCGCACACAGCAGGGTAGGCAGAGGGAACCTAGTGTTAAGACACTCCGTTCCCCACTTTCTGCCGAATTCTGGAGGCATTGCGTGTTGAGTGGCAGAACTCAACGCCGCGCTTAACCTCGACACCAGAACGAAGAAATGGAAATATAAATTTAAGTAAATATTTCATCTCCTCGAGTGGGGATCGAACCCACAACCAGTCGGTTTTACAGTCACACCTCGTGCCGCTGCGCCACGACTGGCCTCAATCATTAAAGAGTAAAATAAATGTTAATATATATTACTAAAACGTTATATATATTACGTTTTAGTAATATATATTAACATTAATATATATTAATATATATAATATATATTAACTTATACAATAAGTTTCTTTTATTTATACATAAATTGTTCAAAGTTCAAAGCAGTTTAGTTGTGAAAACACTGCTATCAGTGCGAGCTCGAGGGAAATCTGCAGCAACGCTCACGCGTGTATATCACATCGACTTTCTTATTGTTACTTCCTTGTAGTCTGTAGTATATTTGGAATAAAATTTACCTTCTTACTCTTCTGTAATATGTTAAAAATATATTTATACGAATATGATAACTGGTTTTAGACAGTCCATTTGTCAAGGAAAGCTTATTAATCGCAGTACCACTGTATCTCAGGACAAAGTTACCTTGGGCACTTAGAATTTGTCATACACAACTCTTAGTTAATTCTATTTAATAAGCATGCAAAACCGGGTAAATGCTAGTTTATATTATATTGAAATTTTTATTGCAAGAATAAGACACTTTACACTGCATAATTTCGTCATCGAGTTTTTATACATAACTGAGAAAGTTGTATACGAAAATATATAGACTGACGATTTGGGTACACAAAATGCATCTATCCCGAATCAAATATGACTTAATATTTTGTCCGACAGTCCAAATCCAGATTAAATATTACTAAGTCTTAGTGAATTTTAGAGAACGTTTGCAGTTAAGCCGGTTCTATCTTTGTTCTGAATAGCTATAGTAGTTACTTTAACACTAGGCTCCCTCTGCCTATCTAGCTACATTCAGGATACAGCGATAAGCTGAAAGAAAAATTCTATGATTTTTTTAAAGTAATAATATAGTTTCATAATGTTAAAATATTAATAAAATTATTTTACATGTCACAATGCAAATATAATTCATGATAAAATTATGTAATTGCTAACCACAAATCTCACTGCAATTTACAATTATTATTGGCTGGACGGAGTTGGCATTTATTTTTCTTCGATAGTGATGGCCGTATGTGGAAATAAAATTTCAATCAATATAATATTCAATTTAATAGGAATTGAAAATAATTAATAATAATTTAAATAATAATTATATTGAGGCCAGTATTCGTGCAGCGGCACAAAGTGTAACTGTAAAACAGACTGGTTGTGGGATCCCCACTCGAGGAGATGAGATATTTATTTAAATTTATATTTCCATTTCTTCGCTCTGGTGTCGAGGCAAAGCGCGGCGTTGAGTTCTGCCACTTAACACGCAATGCCTTCAGAATTCGGCAGAAGGTGGGGAATGGAGGAATGGAGTGTCTTACACTAGGTGCCCTCTACCGCCTCGAAAGATCTGCCACATAAATATAACTAATTAAAGTTTTATCACAATATAGATTGATCTTAACATTTAACATAATATTAGTAAATGATTGGCAAAGCAGACTTCGTCTGTTAAAAAAAAGGGAGACGAAAACCAAACTAAATTGTGGTTCCTTATAATTATAATAAAAACCGTACATTTGGTTATTCAAATAATATTCTTAATGGTAGCTAAGAATTTTGATTTCATATTTTAATAACTCGGCCGGGAATATAATGGAACATCATGGAGTCGAAAGAACGCGGCGCCTTTGCATTGCAAACAGATTTTTCTGACATCAAAATTAAACCTATGATGAATCGAGTATACAACCATTTAATGTATAAATAAAATGTAACAAAATGTTATATAAATGCATTGATACCAGCCATAGCACAGGGGTACAAGTGGGTCACTGTTAGTGCGATTGGTTGTGGGTTCGATTCCCACTCGAGAAAATGAAATATTTACCTCAATTTATAAATTTTCTTCGCTCTGATGTCGAGGCAAAGTTTGGCTACTCATCACGCAATGTCTCCAGAATTTGGCGGAAAATGGGGAACGGAGTGTCTTAACACTAGGTTATGTCTGCCTGCCTGTGTGAGGGATATAGCGTGAAGTTGATTGAATGCATATAAATTATGAAAATCGATTTAAAGAAATATTAACAATTGTTTATTTATACTTTAACGGATCTGTCACGTGTGCATATGAAATTGTTCCACAATTTCAAAGACGTTGCGTGTGTGATGTGAAAATCATCGTCGAATTTTATTCACCTATACGGACTAAAACAAAATTGATTTTAATATTTAAATATTTTTGTTAGCGGGAAAGGCACAACTTACTTATAATGTCTTCCTCTAAGCTCTGTACCCATTTTACTAATTTTAAGATCGTACTAAATATTTAAATGCTAAGCGTTATTACTGATCGTGTGGATGGTGTCGTATATTATTTTATTTCTTTATATTATTTTTGTGTAACTAGATAAGGAAATCTGAATTTTATATATATTTAAAATTTCATTTACAATCACATCATCATCTGCCTAAAGCCACCTTCACCACAACACCAACATTTATATATTGTTAGAAATCGGAATCGGAAACGGTTAACGTTTTTATAAAACGACGATAAAAACACATATCGTATATATGTTTTTAAACTATTTGAAAAGAGATTTTATGTAATTGCAATACGTGATATGCATCACCATTACAATATTTCATACAAGTTTCTTTTCGATAAGTGCCTATAAGCAAATTTCCCTGATTGACATTTTTTTTTCGAAAGGACTTTATAGCTGTTGACCTGGACTGGTCTTGACAGCGTCACCGGGCCCCCGATTGACACAATTCCACCGCTTTTGTGTTCGTTTTCACCCTACTTTCTTTTACGAGTTCGCTAGCAATATATTTATGTATAGTATTTATAAATGTATAATATACAATTGTATATTATACATTTATAAATAAATTATATTACTATAATTATTTTGTCAACATTCACACAAATCCGTGTTATTGCTTTATTTCATGTTAAGTACAGAAATCAACGTAAAATAATGGGTAAATTTAATTACTTCAAACCATATTATCGAATCCCATTCACAATGAAAATGCTAATAATGCGGTTGTATCAAATTAGTGGTGAATATATATAAAACATGGGACACCGGACCTATGTATATAAAATAATATAATTTTAATGATTTAATGTTTAGGCTTAACACTGTATCTCTTCAATGGCAGGGTAGCCGGTAGGAATCGGGGAACCTATGTTAAGACATTTTCGTTCCCCACTTTCCGTCATATTATTGGAGCATGTTGTGTTGAGTGACGAATGTGTTCTAATAAAGTATTACTATAATTATGATTGTGTATTTTTAAAATATTTTACAATTCTTTATTTAAGGTTATCAACATATTTTCATACAAAAAACTATAAACAGTTGACTCAAAACGAATAAATTAATATTTAAAATAATTATAAAAAACTTAATTATAAATTCACATTCAAAATATAGATAATATTTTATAGATAAGTCACATTAAGGCATTTTGTGATTAAAAATAATTAAACCGTTTTTATTTTGAAAAATATATTGAAGCTTACGAGCGAAACTTAAGTTATTCCATCATAAAGATAATTTAGAGAATTTATTAAGATGCTTTTAAAGCACGTAATTTCGACGTATATTTTTTTAAAAAAATATACAATTTTAAAAATTCAACGCTCTGTTTACGGTCGTAAGCCTAGGCTCGAGTCACTCAGGAGGGTGCCCTCGCTTTGATTGCACTTTCTATACTGAATATTTTCTCAGAATCATTAAAAATGATTGAATGCGTAAATTATATAATCAATCTGTTGGCGAATTTAGCATAATAAAGGAATTCTAGGTATGCAAGTGAAATGCAAGTTGGCACTACGAATGTTATATAAGGTAAACACGAAAAAACAAGGAATATGATGAAAAGTAGTTCATAGTATCAGAAGCTAATTAAAAATGGTCGGTTGCGATGGAAATGCTTTGTAAGCCTTTCACATCTTAACTCGCTTACGACTTTCATTTCACAATATCAAAAGAAGTAAGTTTCTTTGAGTTTTGTATGAACGTTAGTGATTTTTTTCTTTTAATTAGACTTTATTGGAAAGGTAATAAAAATAATGATTATTTCTTTGGGTTCTTTGTCTTTTTTGTGTTGGTAGTTGGTAGAAATCTTTGAATAAAAATATAAAGCGTAAATATAAAAGAAAATATTATAACAAAATCAAAACCTAAAAAGTTAGTATTTTGGTACTTTATCGCCATTTTTTGTTGTTCTATTGTGCGAAAATTTGGACTGCTCAGGTATGTAAAAAAAGAAAGAAAAAAATATTTGTAAACTTCAGGAAATTGAAGAGATACGTAGAATTATGTTATGTACAATCAAGGTAACACATTGACGACGCTATTCATCTGAAATATGATAATAAGAAGAAAGCAAAAACGACGATGAATGTTTATTGGACAAAGGCAGGTTTCACGTTCCAAATTATGTATTTTTGACGAAGAGAAGATGTGAACTATCTTACTCTTCCTTTTGTTTTCCATTTGGCAATAATAATTTGTCCATCCCGAAATTATCAAATAACAGACCTACTGTTAAACATTTCACCAGTAGCAGGCATGGCAAATCATCCATCCATCCATCAACCTTCCAAAGTCCACTGCTGGACATAGGCATCCCATAATGCTCGCCACTCCGATCCTGCGCTCTTTGAATCCAGCGGATTCCCGCTGTCTTACTTAGGTCGTCGGTCCACCTGGTTGGAGGGCGGCCTGTGCTCCTTTTGCCCATCGGTTGTCGGTCCTCCTGACAATATAGCCTGCCTATTGCCACTTCAGCTTGTAGATTTTGAGAGCTAGAGAGATATCTAACATAGCTCTCTCTCCATCACTCGCTGAGTGACTTTGAGCCTGTGGATAAAAGGCTTGCCGTGAAGTACCACGTGTCAGCGCCATAGTCAACATAGACACTATACGCAATATACACTGGTCGAAGATGTTTGACTTTAAGCACTGAGGGATATTAGACGACAAGATATTTTGTAGTTGACAAATATTTAATAGCAAATATATCTCAAAAAAATAGAAAGAAATTTGTGCTGTATATTGAAGACTTGTACGAATAAAAAAAGATGTTAGGCTACTTTAACTCAGTTGTTTGATAATATATGTACACTTGTTGTCTTGACCAGAGCTATTTTTTTGACGACATATCGCAAAACACTACTTACAGAGTAATAATAGCAGTACCTATCAGAAGCTATTAGATCCACTTGGTTCAGAAATATCTGATGATGTTTCTCAAATAATTTAGATATATTTTGTTTTATATTCATGTAAAATGTTGTGTACAAAGATGAAATACATGGATTGTAGAGCCCGCTGTACTATAAAAATTATGACTGCAAAAAGTACCTTCTTTGTATTTTTTAACATTATAATGTGTCCTAATAGTCTCTAAATATTATATTTCTAAAGTTATATATTACAAAACATATGATTGGTTTTCGTTTGGCCGTAAATTGGTTGAGTAACGGTAAAAGGTAAAATTGGTAAAAATGGGTCAAACATGAGTCGGATTTGTCCGCGTCACTCGTACCAATTCCATGATATGTATGTATGTATAATTAGCCAATCGGAAAAACAGAATGTAAAAGTTTAAATTGTGCCTATATACACAAATTTTGTATGAAGCAAGCTAGAAATTAGTTTTTTCTATGATATGATTCTCCACTTTTAATGTTGTATGTTCTCACTTTCGCCAGATATTATAATTCTAGGGAACTAACGCGTAGTACGTATCTTTTGATTTTGATTCAGTTCTTTTCTTATAAATTAACTAACTAAAACAAATGTTATATCTACGGCTATTACGCTGTAGTAAAGAGAAGTCACAATAATAAAATCTAACTATTATTTCTGGTTCAATATCATTTTATTTCTATTCACTTGTTATCTTCAATTTAAATTTAACGATGATCGTTGACAAAAGAAACCAACGTCGAATTGTTTTGAATGCAAATCTGTTTAAATGAGGCCGTCTTGTTGGTGTATAAACGGGAACATTTATCTAAGTTCACGACCTCTTTACACCATTATACGTAGTTAACTGGCTATTATGATTCTCATATAGACTAATAAAGCTTGTTCATTGAATGAAAAAAACGGAAAATTCTTGGTTAGCGTTCCCAATGGAAGTGAGGTTACGTGCATCGTTAGTTTTAAATCATTTCCTCTGGTAATGATAGGAAACTAATAGGTTTAAACTTAGCGCCACAAGGATAAGTATTTAAGTCCTTCTTTTATATTTTGAGAATTCTTATGCCATGTCAAATTAACTTTAATATTGTGACAAAAATAGAAATATTACATTAAAATTAGTTATAAAAACTCTTTTGAGTGTCCCTATAAATTTGAGGCCGGTCGTGGCGCAGCGGCACGAGGTGTGACTGCAAAACCGACTGGTTGTGGGTTCGATTCCCACTCGAGGAGATGAAATATTTACTTAAATTAATATTTCCATTTCTTCGCTCTGGTGTCGAGGTTAAGCGCGGCGTTAAGTTCTGCCACTCAACACGCAATGCCTCCAGAACTCGGCAGAAAGTGGGGAACGGAGTGTCTTAACACTAGGTTCCCTCTGCCTACCCTGCTGTGTGCGGGATACAGCGTGAAGCTAATTTAATTTATATTTTTTTTTATAAATTCCCAAACCTATATTTGGGTGAGGGTTTTCATTCTATTTAAGGCTCCAGATTAATTTTAGAAATCGCTCTCAAGTCTAAGATTGATATTGAGATGCTATTTTCATTCATCGATGATTATTTATGCATGAAAATAAATGAAATGAAGCAATATTTAGTATGATCCTCAATTTAAATGCTATTATTTTTTAAGGTTATAAAAAAAATATTAATTTATATTAATTTTCTTGCACTTCTAAAATAGTTCTTCCATAAAGAAAATTTTCATATGAAATTGTAAAACAAACATACATAAAGTTCGCCTTCAACAATGAACATTCACTTGACACTCCATTTGCATAGCTCACTACGGTCGCTCTTTGGCTTAATTTTTTTGCATAATTATATTTTTTGCCTCACACTGTATCCCGCACACAGCAGGGTAGGCAGAGGGAACCTACTTTTAAGACACTCGGTTCCCTCTGGCGGAACTCAACGCCGCAAAATTATACAAAAAACATTATATAATTTATTAAACATCATAGACTATTAGAGTGACCATTAAAATTATTTATTGATTCATTAATAGTGTGTAAGTATAATCAAATTTTAATAGACACCATCCAGCTTCTAACAGATTGGTTTTCCACTCTTCACACAAAATAATTAAAAATATTTTCGTTCTTTTCTTTCATATAATAAACTAAAAATAGATATTAGAGTGATATTTACATAATTTTATCTGACTGAAAAATAGTTTATAAGTAACTGTTATTTTTTCTTTTCCTATCTTTAAAAATATTAACTACCTATTTTCATACCATTTTTATTTAAGTACCATTTGCGCTAGGAAAATCCCTTTGTTTTAAATATTAACAGTATTGTAAATTGGATTTAAATTACAACCATTACACAATCGGAATAATTCAGCTTGTACAGGATTTGATAATGGAACATGTAATATATTGTATTAAAATAGTGTGAAGTGATTTATTTATTATTTTTAAACTGTAGAATAGTTTCAAAATCATTATAGAGTAGTTTAGTTTATTTTTAATAGCCATAAATTATGCTTACTGACAAAAAATATTTTGGTAATATGAACAAATGACTGAAATCTGAATCCTGATTTATTATATAAATTTTATACACATTAGTTACTTTAATTAAAATGATTGTAACTAAAAAATTCTAATAAAAAATTATATAAAAATATTTTACAGTCAAAAATCTAATCAAACAAATGAAACTATTAAAAGTTGTATATAGCATTTGTGACATCATCTAACTTATAGCGCGGAGAGCCCTTACGCAATTAACTAGATTCGGCGGCCATTTGGCGATGAGTAATGGTCAAAATAAATTCAAACACAGACTATTGCGGCTAATCTGCAGTGATAGAGTAAATTTATGTGCAAATAAATGTATCTATCTGATAGCTATTCATGGTATTAATATCACTATTGGTTTATGATGTTTTGTGGATTGAAGTATTAAAATTCGATGAAGAATTTTTTTGTAACTTTACCCTATGTCTCGAATATAGTAAGATAGTCAGGAAAGGAATCTAGTGTTAAGACACTCTTTTTCGCATCATCTGCCAAATTTTCAAGACAGAACTATACTCGTATGTCTATTTGTTTACTTTCATCGTACAACTTTCCAGACCAATTTTTCAAACAACGCTTGTCTGTTACAAAATACTTCCTTCCACATTCATTTTCGCTGTTTTCTTCTACAGCGCCTAAACAACATGTTTCCTACTGAAGTCATTCGTTCCAAAGTCACACATAATATCACCAAGTTGTAAAGACATTTTTTTTTGGTATTTTTTGATTGAATATTTTATCGTATTAATATTTTACAAAAATACAGCCTTGCATTAGAAATACTCCAAAAATAGTGCCCTTATTAAATATTTGCTAATATTTGTGAGCGCAATGCTTCGTTAGTTAATTTAATCTACCTACTCCTGTATTTAGAATATCCAATAAATCTTCATAATATAGTCCAATTTACTAGCATAATATATACCGCACGTTACACATTCAATTTCGTTCTGCAATATATTTCAAAACATAAATAATTTACATAATAGGGAAACATATTTTTATCTGTTATTAATATCAAACGTGGCAGTTTTATCTTGAAAAATGGTTTACCAGTTTTCATTTTACGGTTTATTTTTATCACACTTTGTTGCCGTTGTTTGGTTTATAAAATAAATATTTTGAACCAATATATTGGGCCAAGATTTGCGTAAGCCTCACGTCGCATCGTGGATTAGAGTTTTTCTATAAAGTATCTGGAGTGCCTTTTAATATAATGTAAGATTATATAATATTTATATTTATAATACGTTCAGTTTTTTGAAGTTTCCTTTAGTGTTCACATATTTTTAGTAAAATTTGTATTTTTTTCAGAGATTACATAAAAAAAATTAAACACACAAAATTACATATTTTTGATACTAGTATTTTCTGATTCTAAAAATTTACAATTTAAGATCAATTCATGTTTTAGATTATACTATAATTTAAAACATAAATAAAAGTATAATATATATTTTTTGGCATTACAATTGTAGTTTCAGAGTAAACAGAAAAATAAAAATCCAACCAAAATTATACGCATTTTATACCTACATTACACTAACAATCCAGAAAAAGTTAGCGAACTAGAAGGCCCAGATTCCTGTTTTATGTTTATCGCGCGGAACATCGCTGCTCCCAATGGTTTGTGAAGATTGAGTAAGGTTGAGATTTTTTGCTGAAAGTTAACGCCGAGGAATAAAGGCAACGTACTATAATATATAATAATTTAGTTCTATTAAATTCTTAGTTATGCAATTAAATTATATTGAATTAGCTAATTGTGGGATACGGAGGTTCCCTCTATCTAAGCTGCAAAAGCTGCTAAACAAAAAAATAAAATAAAAAAGACACTCTGTTCCCCAGTTTCTGCCGAATACTGAAGGTATTGCGTGTTGAGTGGCAGAACTCAACGCCGCGCTCTCCTCGACACCAGAGCGAGAAATGGAAATATAAATTTAATTAAACATTTCATCTCCTCGAGTGGGGATCGAACCCACAACCAGTTGGTTTTACAGTCACACCTCGTGCCGCTGCGCCACGACTGGCTTCTTTTTCTTTAATTTTTATAAATTATGTTTAAAATTTGGAATTTATACTTATAAAATTATAAAATTGTAAAGGGTCGGTGTCTGTACTTGGAAGATATATAAGAAAAAAGGTTATTGGGGATTTTTATTAATGTAACAAAACCTATTTTTAAAAGTTTTGTGTGTTTGTCTGTAAAACCCAGCAGAAACCGTTCTACCTACATGAGTCGACGAACGCTCGCTACTACTATACCTCAGTGCAAGGACCGCCTATAGCGGGCCACCATCACCTAAGGTCCACATCACAAAATTTAATTGGATTAGGTTGATCGAAACGCGTACAAAGCGAATTTTAAAAGTATATGAGATGTTAATAACATTTTGTAATAGATACACGAAGAATATATAAACGATATTTATTTTTATATAATATCACATAGTTAAATCAGCTTCACGCTGTATCCCGCACACAGCAGGGTAGGCAGAGGGAACCTAGTGTTAAGACACTCTGTTCCCCACTTTCTGCCGAATTTTGGAGGCATTGTACATAGTTCTTTACTGCCGACGGATTTAATAACAAGCCGGTACTACTGTTTATTGAGAATATAAATCAAACTCAAATGAATATTTAGTCTCATTTAATATACGTAGACAGATACGCTGTTATAATGGATGTATGTTGTAACGATATTTTTCTTTTCGCCTTTTTCGCTTCGTTTTTATTATATACGAAATATATTTTGTTTTGATTAAAGAAATAAATATGAAAATTTTCATCCGGGAGATAGCAGGATTTGAGAGGGCACCCACGAACTTAGTGTTAAGTCACTCTGTTTCCCAATTTCCATCGAATTCTGACATTACTATTGGCATTGTGTTGAATGGAGGAAATCAAACAATGAAACTTTAATTAAAAGTCAGTAGGAACTTACATGACAATAAACTATTATGTTCTGTAGATTTGTATTAAAGTGTTTTCTGAAAAAATATAAAAAAACTTAATATAATAAAGTAATTTAATACATTTTATTACATTTAAACGTATTAAAGTATTTTAATAGATTTAAACGTCAATATAATTTATGTTTGACTGAGGAAACAATCCAACGATAGGCCCATATTTTTACTGTTGCGGACAATTGCTAGTGCATGGATCACTGCTTAAGAACTATAGCAATAGAAGGATTATTTAATTAATGCAACTAAATTGCGATACGATATGAAATGCTAATCTCTACATTATATTAAGTAGAATGCAACATTAAAGGAGATTCATAGTTTCATCCTGTCCCAATACTTGAAGGCAGGAAGGAGGGAAATTCCATTATAAGAATGGCTGCTGAATAAACGATGTACGTGTGGGGCATGTTAAAATCTTACGGTGAGTGCTTATTAAAGTTTACGCTTAAGGTAAGATTCTTTTAAGGGCCTTTAAAATCCTTGAGGTCGTCGTGGTGCAAGACACAAGCGTGTGATTTTAATGTGACGGTGGTGGGTTCGATTCCCACTCGGACATGTATTGTTGTTTTATTAATATTTTAATTTGCCTACCTTGCTATATACGGGGTACAGTGTGAAGCTGAAAAAAATACTTAGAAGATTGCAGCCAATTCCTTTTTGCGCGAGCTTGACATTTGAAGTAAAAATTTATGCAATGCAAATGGTGGAACTAGAAGAATTTTGAAAATTAGTTTTGTATTTAATTTCTGTACATTTTATAATTGTTGCTTTACGTAAATATCAATGTCAACTGTCTCGATTATATGTTACAGGTAGATCTCGTAAGCATTCAGTTTAAAAATGTACTAAAAAACTGTTAAAATAACAGGAGGAAAAGAATATATTGGTTAAATTGTACAGAAGAAATCAAAAAAAGATTATAAAATATGTTGAAAAAGAACATATAACAACCTATATTAACAAAATTATACAGACACAACTTTAACTTATACGTAGGTAATGGTAGGTAACTACTAACATAAATTAGGCTAATCTTGCTTCTGCTAATTTTCTTTGTTAACATTTTTTTTTAAATAATCAATTTTTCCAAATAACGCAATCTGCGCGTAAATAAGAATATAAGATATATATTGTTATATTTTTAATTAAGTACTACATCAAAAAGATAGTTTAGATATAAATAATATACAGCCACAAAATTGTCAAACCTTCACTCACTCGAATAAATCTCAATAACATAAATACAATGAAAGCCATAATGGTTATCACATATTATTTGGAACAACCACATTATTGGCATGTTGCGAATTTGCTAATTTGATAATTGAGTTCAAGCTAATATGTTTTGTGTAAATAATCTGTTTGACATCATTTTGTAGCTCATATTACGTGAGCAATGTATGTATACATACAGGATGGAAGTGTCAGCGCTCCTTTTACGGGAACAGAATATAGGGTTAAATATTTTAAACCCATACCTAAAGAAATTAATTAAGATACCTCAACAGTTTAGAAGCAGGTTTTTTTTCACTTTACGATGTTTATCCACACCTGTATTTCGTATGACGCAGTTACGCATAGAGACCAATAACGTAAACACATACTACAAAAATATTACTAAAGGTTAAGTTTGGTTTAGATTTGAACTTTGCCGCCAATACCATCGACTCGATTTCGGAATGAGGCGCATGCGGCGGTTTCCCTTTGATAGGTTTATGTTTGCGTGCGTCGTTCTTGACAAATGGCGTTTTATATTACAACAATAATTTTAATATTTATTTTGTATGAATAAATCACTTTTTAATTTTTGGGAAGATTTTTTTTAATTGTATTAGGCTTTTAAAGAGTAGTTAAAACTGTGGTTTCATTTAAAGTGGTGCTGACACTTCCATCCTGTATACAATTAGTGTTACGTTTGGGTTAGAATCTGTGACGATATAACATAGGTTCTTTAAAGAAACATAGATTTTATGTGCTAAATAGCAGAACTCAATACCGCACATTGTCTGTGTGTGTGTCTGTGTGTTTAAAATATTTTTATTTCATTAATGAAAAAATATTTTTGACTGAAATACATATGTATCACAATTTACTAAGCATAAATCGAGAGAACCCACTGTCATGACAACTTCGCTTTTCGCTTTCGGAAATTTGCGTTTGGGATGGCGAAACTCAACAACGCACTTTGTCTTATCGTTTATTATTTAGAAAACGTGAAATATTGTAATAATATATACTTGATAATCGAACCCATAATCAAGTTTACAGTCTAGACGGTGTCCCACGGCGCGGCGTTACGAAGTCCCTCGAGTCGTTAATGTTAATTCTATATTGCTTTTTTAAATGATCAATTGTTTGCATTTTCTAATGTTGTTCAAATATTAATATGGAAGATGCGTTTCTTTCAAAAGAAATCCAACTACTATTTTTTTAGCTTCACGCTTTATCCCGTATATAGCAGGGTAAGACAGGGGGAACCTTGTTAAGAAACCCTGACCACCCACCCACTCTCCGCGGAATTTTTCGAAGCATTTCAGTTTCATCGCCAGAATTGATCCCAGAGCAATGAAATCAAAATATTAGTAAGTGATGAATTATCATTTACTAATATTTTCATCCCGTGAGTATGGATCGAAACCAAAACCTTTGCGGTACAGTTTTCTTCAGTATTCTTGTGACTTTGCGCCACACCATTTACTATATTAAGATTTTTAAATTTTAGATTAGAAGTATTTTGGTACTTAGATTTTTATCATATATTTAAAATTCACATTGAATCCACTGATAACCAACTTCGTCGAGTATAAGTGTCACTCTCTCACAGATCAGTATCAGTTTAGACTGTCTCCAGAAATCACTGGCAGGTCGCCAGCTGGCCGTACTACGGTCAACATAAGCAATTAGACGGCTGTGAGTTAGAACGATGTTGTTAGGCAATCTGGGTTGCAGCGTTGTATAGTAAATATACACTACACACTATCTGGTTGAATTCCATCAAATTGCAAGGAAACTCTTCCAAACCGATTTTACAAATAACATTCTATTCTATAAATCTATCTTTAAACAGTAAGCACCTGCAAATGTAAAATAATGTTTAAGTTTATAATAATATATTGTTAGAAATCGGAAGTGGGTAACATTTTTAAAGAAAACACGTTAAAAACACACGTCATCTATATGATTCTAAATTATTTGAAAAGGGATGCAATGTAATTGCAATAAGTGATATGTATCACCTACTAACAATACTTCACACTAGTTTCCTTCCAATAGGGGCAGTTACCTATAAGCAAGTGCCCCCGATTGACACAATTCCACTGTTCCACAAGTATTTTTCTTTCCTAAGTGTGGAATAACACTTTAAAAATCAATTCCACTGCTTTTATAGTTATTTTCCACCTAAATCTACCCTCTTTTACACGAATACGCTAACAATATGTTAATGCTTACGTATATAAATGTACAAATTATATATGGATGGATGGTGGTCCAACATCGTATTTTATTTAATACAAGGAAATAATTATAGTTGAAAAATATTTTTTCGAAAAACTGGTATAAAAGCCTAATTCGTATTCGTATTCCTATTCGTAAGTATTAAAATTGTTAAATAATTAAAAAAAAAGTGGGAAATGGAGTATCTTAACACTAGGTTCTCTCTGTCAACCCTGCTATAATACAGCGTGACTCTGAAAAAAATAAGCGTTAAATTAGATTATACTATATTGTATTTTTTTTCTTATTTGTGTGCACACAAATAAAAAACAAATATCACAGAAAACAGGTAAATAAAAGGACAGTCGTGGCGCAGCGGCACGAGGTGTGACTGTAAGACCGACTGGTTGTGGGTTCGATCCCCACTCGAGGAGATGAAATATTTACTTAAATTTATATTTCGATTTCCTCGCTCTAGTGTCAAGGTTAATCGCGGCGTTGAGTTCTGCCACTCAACACGCAATGCCTCCAGAATACGGCACTAAGTGGGGAACGGAGTGTTTTAACACTAGGTTCCCTCTGCCTACCCTGCTGATGTGGGATACATACTGATTTATTTGATTAATTTTTACAGGTAAATAAAAACATGTATGCAAAGGCGGCCTTATTGCGTTAATGTTTGATAAATTATTAAAATTAGTCGTGCACTTTAAATTAATTTGGAAACAAATTATTTGGCTAAAGGAACTCAATTAATTATGCTTTTCGGTTAAATATGAACTGATTGAACAATATATAAATGAAGTGAAACCCGGTGGTTGCCAATTTTAATTAAATACATTACAATTAACAAGCTGAATTATGACACTATATACATACATACATATATTTATATTTTAAATACTCCTTACTGGTTTAACATATAAATGATACGCTTGAGGTAAATTGAATAATGTAAATGAGATCATATAATAAACTGTCATTTAAACTTTGTACTCGCATGCTTTAATACACTTACGGTACATTTAAAATTTAAATAATATAGTGATAATGTGTTTTTAACGTGAAGCCAAAGCGTTGTGATGGAACTCTGACCGTATACGCGACAATTGTAGGTTCGATTTCCACTTAGGTATGTTTTTGTTTAAATGTCCTCCTTTCTGGTCATAACACAAAGAATGGCATTGAGTTTTTCTACCTAGTACAAACAGTCGAGAAAAAAAACAGCGTCACGATGTATCCCGCACATAGCAGGGTAGGCAGAGGGAACCTAGTGTTAAGACACTCCGTTCCCCGCTTTCTGCTGAATTCTAGAGGCATTGCGTATTGAGTGGCAGAACTCAACCTCAGTCAACACCAGAGCTAAGAAACTGAAATATAAATTTAAGTAAATATTTCGATCGAACCCACAACCAGTCGGTTTAACAGTCGTACATATATCTCTAGCAATTTACAACGTATGCAGAATAATCTAAAATGGTATTATAATAAGTTATCTACTCCATTCTTCAATTTCCTCTTTAGAACTGCCAAGTGGACCAAAAAATATTGATTCTATTGATACAATAATTGGCTCAATTTTTAAATATTATGATAAATAAGAAATAAAAAAGAAGAAGAAATTTACAACAAAATACAAATATTATAGTTACTAGCGACCAGCCCGCGGATCTGCAAGGCGCTTATAGAAAATTTTATTTTTTGTTACATTTTTCATTTTCAAGCTATTTTTTTACCTTTTTATAATAAAAGACGAGATAGACGCGACTTTAAACATTAACCCCGTACCATAATCTAAATGTTTATTAATAATCAACAAAATTAAAGTAAAATTCTTTTATATCACTGCAAATTGACAAAGAAAATAAACCGGAACTGTTTTATCTCGTAACGAGTTTCAAATACGCCGCTCCGAAGAATGTTGCGGAGTTCACAAACTTACCATCCTTACTTCGCACATCAGGGACTTCTCTCAGCTGGCTGGCAAGTTTTTTACTGTTTAATTTGTTTTCACTGATAAAATGTTATAAAAGAAGTAAATTATGTAATTTTTTATTTTGTCTATTAAACCTTTTTATTAAACCTTTTCTTACAAAAAATATTAATTGAAAAAGATAATTTATTTGTTGTAAAGAATACCTAAATTATAGAGATTGTCGGTACTTAACATATTATATAACATAACGGTGTTGCTGAGGACGCCGTGGTGCGCCGTAACAGCGTCTACATCTACATCTTCTTTTTTTATATTTTTCTATCATTCACCTGTATATATTAATCACTTTATTTAAATAAAAAAATCTGTTTAAAAGTTTAATAAATGCCAATATATATAATATTTCAAATTTTATACAACAAGTTTATTTTATTTATACATAAATTGTTCAAAGAAAAAGTAGTTTAGTTGTGAAAACACTGCTATCAGTGCGAGCTCGAGGGAAATCTGCCGCAACGCTCACGCGTGTATATCACATCGACTTTCTTATTGTTACTTCCTTATACTCTATAGTATATTTGAAATAATATTTATCTTTTTAGTCTTCTATAGTATTTTAAAAATATATTTATAATACTAGTAGGATAAAGGCCAGTCGTGGCGCAGAGGCACAAAGTGTGACTCTAACATCGACTAGTTGTCGGTTCTATCCCCACTCGAGTAAATTAAATATTTTCTTCGCTCTGGTATCGAGGCAAAGCGCGTCGTTGTGTCCAGCCACTCAACACGCAATGCCTCCAAAACTCAGCGGAAAGTGCGGTAAGGAGTGTCTTAATACTACGTTCCCTCTGCCTGCCCTGCTGTGTGCAGGATACAGCGTGAATCTGATAATTTCAAAGTCAAAGTCAATGTTACCTTGGACATTTAGAATTGGTCGTGTGTCATACACAACTCTTAGTTATTTCTTTTTGATATTCAGATAAAACCGGGTAAATACTAACTAGTTCATATTATATTGAAATATCTATTGCAAGAATAAGGCACTTTAAACTATATAATTTCATCGCCGAGTTTCTTCATCATCAAATTTTTATACACAACTGAGAAAGTTGTTTACGAAAACATATAGACCGACAAGTTTGTACATTCAAAATGCATCTGTTCTGAATCAAATATTGCTTTAATATTCTGTCCGAAAGTCCAAATCCAGATTAAATGTTAGTAAGTCTTTGTGAATTTTAGAGAACGTTTGCATTTAAGCCAGTTCTGTCTTTGTTCTGAATAGTTATAGTAGTTTCTATGCACAAAATGATAGGATGCTATTATAACGGTTATTAATAGCTTTTTTGGTTCTTTTTATTGACTCACTGGTCCTCGCATGACATGAGAAGATATTTTTTACATTTTGCTCTAATAAGACAAAGAACGGCGTTCAGTTCGGCCTTTAAACGCCTAATATATTGAATTTGTGTATTAGCAAGTGGTGAACATAGAGACTTTATAATAGTTTCTCGTTACCTATCAACTAACATTTTTTTTTTAGCTTAAAACTTCCCCTTCCGTAATAAAGGAAGGAAGAGAGATTTTTGTAAAAAACTCCAATCTTTCTTCTTATTTCAATTAGCTTTACATAAAAAAATATTTCCATTAACAGTCCTATTCAGTTGAGTCCCAAATATATGTTGATTAGTTATTTATTTAGAAAAGAAACGGATAAATAACTTTCCTAAGTGTGGAAAAACACCTTAAAAATGTCAAAAATGTGGGAAGTTCTCTGAAATGGATTTTAAAAAATATTTATTGCAATTAAATTGAAATATTGCACATTTAAATATTATTAACGCCAGTCGTGGCGCAGTGGCACAAAGTGTGACTGTAAAGCCAATTGGTTGTGATTCGATCCCCACTCGAGGATATGAAATATTTATTTAAATTTATATTTCCATTTCTTCGCTCTGGCATCGAGGCAAAGCGCGGCGTTGAGTTCTGCCACTTAACACGCAATGCCTCCAAAATTCGCAGAAAGTGGGGAACGGAGTGTCTTAACACTAGGTTCCCTCTGCCTACCCTGCTGTATGTGGGATACAGCGTGAAGCTAATTTTTAATTATTTTTAAATTACTCGATATATTGAGGTAATACACATACTCGTATCGTAGCATTTCTCTTAAACCTCTTATAAAATCATTTACTTGATACCATAACGATATTAGCACAGACATTTTAATATATTTTCTAAGAAGTTTATAATTTGCTTCAAGATTTTATCACTCAATAACCAAAGATATGTGTATAATTACTAGCCGCTACTACTAGACCCGCGTGGAGTTTTGCCTGCTTGAACTGCACAATTATTTATTTTAATTTAATCAGATAAACCATTTTTATGAACCTATATTATAAATTCGAAAGTAACTCTGTCTGTCTGTCTGTCTGTCTTTTACGCAATCAGGGCCAAACCGCTAACCTGCTGTGTGCGGGATACAGCGTGAAGCTAATTTATTTTTTTTAATTTATTAAAATATTTTTTAATTTGACAGGCAATTTATTCTGCCATGGAGATTAATATTTTATTGATTACGTTTATTTATAATTCCTTTCATCTAAATTAGTTACATATTTTCAAAAACTATTTCATAAATATATCTAATAAGTATTCGTATAGTTTAAGCGGGCGAAGCCGCGTCCGGGTCCACTGGTAACGTATTAAAATGCACACATAAACAGACAAACTTTTTTTCATTGCTTTTAATACTACTACATGGATATGCCCTAATGTTTCAATGTATACACAGCAATCACTTATAATTCTACTATATGTATAGATAAAATAAAATAAAAATAAATCAGCTTCACGCTGTATCCCGCACACGGCAGGGTAGGCAGAGGGAACTTAGTGTTAAGACACTCCGTTCCCCACTTTCTGGAGGCATTGCGTGCTGAGTGGCAGAGCTCAACGCCGCGCTTAACCTCGACACCAGAGCGAAAAAATGGAAATATGAATTTAAGTAAATATTTCATCTCCCCAAGTGGGGATCGAACCCACAACTGGTCGGTTTTATAGTCACACTTCGTTCCGCTGCGCCACAATTGGCCCCAATCTATATGTATATATCTATATGTATAGATCGTAATAGATAATTAAACTGCATAAATTAATTATTAAAAGACTATTAATAAGAATGTTATATAAATATTTTGTTTTTGTATTTTTTGCTTAATAACAACAGACAAAATTTACAAAAAATCTAAAAATAAAGTAAAGAAAACATTTAACTAGTGCTAAAAGCGAGTTAACTACGCTATAATACTAGCAACAACTATAAAAATAACATCTAAATATTCTCCTTCGTTTGTCTAACAAAGTCTAGCAAAATAAATATTTGGACACTTTTATGCATACAGCGCACGGTCGGGAGTGCTCTCTGTTGCCACAAAAGACAAAGTGTACGGCATTTCAATGTTTATTAAGTTAGTGCTTTCAGACATTTTTCACTGTACAGAAGACTTGTATTTGATAAATGGTGGAAAGGAAACTGCTATCCAAAGAAACATGACAAATTCAATTTTCTTAAATGCAATGAATGAATAACAGTTTTTATAGTTTGACGTTAAACTTTAGATGAAGTTAAATAATGCAAAATATTTGCGAAAGTAATAATTGGTAATAAATATGTAAAAGCGACAGGTTGTGGGTTCAATTTCCACTCGAGGAAATTGAATATTTATATTTTCATTTCCTGGCTCTGGCAACAAAGCAAAACGCGGCCTTGATTTGCGTCCTTTCTTTACGCAATGACTCAAGAGTTCGGCTCTTTGGCTGTACTGAATGAAAGTTTTTCAAGCAAACATAATAAACAAATGTGATAAAGAAATTCGATGCATTTTAAAGTTAAACAATAATCAAAAGAGGCCAGTCGTGGCGCAGCGGGGCACGAAGTGTGACTGTAAAACCGACTGATTGTGGGTTCGATCCCCACTCGAGGAGATGAAATATTTAATTAAATTTATATTTCAATGCCTCCAGAATTCGGCAGAAAGTGGCGAACGGAGTATCTTAACACTAAGGTCCCTCTGCCTACCCTGCTGTGTGGGGGATACAGCGTGAAGCTTTGTGCGGTTTACGGACCTAATGCGGTATCAATAAGAGTAGCATAAATGTTGTTCCAGCGTTTCAAGTCTGGAAATATTAGTATGAAAAATGAAATTCACTCTGGACGCTCTATCACACATAAAATCAGTGCCATTTTTAGAAAGTGGAGCAATATTAGTAGCTACGACATTGCTGAAGAACTGGGTGTTGATGATAAAATAGTTTTACGTTTATACAAGCGTATAAAAATTTCGACGTAGCTTGATGAGAACGTATGGCTTAGTGGTCAGAGCCCCTGGTCGGTTTCCAGGAGGCGCGGGTTCGACTCCCGCTACGTTCAAATTTTTATACGTTTTCTAAATAAATATTTTTCTTTCCTAAGTGTGGAATAAAACTTTAAAAAATGTTTAAAAAAAAATAATTTTACGTCATTTACTAAAGTCTGGGTACAAGAAAACACTTGGCATTTGGGTACCACATGATCTCATGAGAGAAACCTAATGCAACTTGTTTCCATTTGCGATTCTTTGTTGAAATGTAACAATTCCGAACCATTTCTTAAACAGTTGACTACGGGTGATGAAAAATGAGTTACTTACGATAAGAATATGCGAAAAAGATTGTGGTCGAAGCATGGACAAGCCCCACAGACCGTGGCAAAGCCCAGCCTGACTCGGAACAAAGTGATGGTAATGGTAAGGTGGGATTGGAAAGGAATTGTCCACTATGAGCTTTTGCCACCGGGTAAAACTATCGATTCTGACATCTACTGGTAGTAACTGATGAGTTTAAAAAAAGTTATTGAGAAAAATCAACCGGAGCTAGTGAATAGGAAGGGCGTGGTGTTTCACCATGACAACGCCAGACCGCACTCGCAGCCACGCGGCAAAAATTGAGAGAGTTTGGCTAGGATGTGTCGATGCATCCTCCGTATAGCCCTGACCTTGCTCTATCACATTTCCACCTGTTTCGATCATTGCGGAACTCTTAAGGAGCATGAAGCTAACCTCAAAAGAATACTGTGAACACTACCTGTCAGATTTTTTTAATCAAAAATCTCAAAATTTTTCAGGAATGGGATCATGCCGCTACCCATAAAATGTAATATGTAATACGTCAGTCGCAGAGGGAGAAGCGACTTTGTTTTATCTATACTAATAATATATGTAGCTTGTTTGAATGAACACGCCATTCTCAAGAGCTACAGATTCGAATTTTTCAAAATTTTTATTTATCTTGGAATGCTATGTTAATCCGTCCCAATACAACCCACTGTACGTGGACATCTTTCTTCTGCAGTGAGATGGAGTTTGGGTACCTAGATATTTGTCATATACAGCTCTTGGTTGTTCTCAATAGATCACGCGAGTGAAGCTACAGGTAAAAACTAGTATTATACGTATTACTATAAATCATATATCCAAGATATCAAGCAGTATTCACTCCTATTACAATTTATTATGTCATTTTATTTTAATAAATCAGGAGCGCTGTAAACCTACTTGTTTGTATATAATCTTTATTATTACCCTTACAGGCAGTGTGTATGTAAATATAGAAAAATGCAGTAAGAATTTAATTGAGCGTTAAGTGTTTTCCAGTTGGATAGTAAACAAGAAGAGCTGGAGGGTGAGATATTCTTGGTAACTATGTTTTTATTTTCCCTTATAAAAAATATGTTTTCTTAGTAAGCTCTAAAAGGATTACACGTTTTTCTCTTATATTCGTGAAGTACTTTATAAATTAATGTTTTTTATATTTTAAAATTCAATATAATATATATTGAAATAGTTTAACGAGAAATTATCTTGATATAACAGTATAATATAGAATAAAAAATAGCTGAAATATCTCTATTAAAATCAATCTCTTGATTTTCTTGTAGATTTACGAAGTATACGAGTATGTTATTTCTATACATTTATGGATTATTGGGTAAGTAATATTGTTATTGATCGTGCGTCGTCTTAGTATATGAGCATTTTTTATTCATCATCACACTGCATCCCTCAAACGGCGGGGTAGACAGCGGGAACCTAGTGTTAAGTCTTCTCCATTAAGATACTTTCGTTCTCATTTTACGCTGAATTCTGCATGCATGTGTGGAACTCAACGCCGCGCTTTGCTTTGACATCAGAGCACAGAAAGGAAAATATTAAATATTTCATTTCCTAAAATGGGAATCGACTCCACAACCTGTTACGTTTACAGTCACACGCATCTGCTCCTGTGCCTCGACTGGCCTCTTAATATAATTTTCAAATAAACAATCCAGAAATAATAAATTAGATTTTATATGGATTGATAGTAGAAAATTCAACACATAGTATCTAGGATTCGGGCAAAGGTTTTCAGTCATTGCAGAGGGGCACAAAGTGTGACTGACTGTAAACGCAACACGTTGTGAGTTCGATTCCCATTCGAGGAAATTAAATAATTCTGAGGAAGTGAAATATTTTAGGCGGCGTTGTGTACCGCCACTCAATACGCAATGCCTCCAGAATTCGGCGGAAAGTGAGGAACGGAATGTCTTTACACTAGGTTCCCTCTGTCCATACTGTGTGCGGGATACAACGTGAAGCTGATTTGACTTGATTTTTTTTATTTTAACTATAAACACGGCTGAAAGAAACAAAATGTGACGTTAATAAAATTTGTATAGAATTTTTATACAAAAAGAAGATAATTTATAAAAAATTTCTTACTTTATTTATTTAGAAAGGTCGGTGCTTGATTACGCGACGCTTCCATTGCGACACGCGTGCTTTATCAGGATAACGAGTATACTAAGCTCGTAAAGACCAACTTTAATATTTTAGATGATGTTACCCTCCAAGTTGTATAAAATATAGTGAGAATAAAATTTAAAATATTATATATAAAGCGAAAAACTTTTATTTAGTAGATTATATTAAGACCGTCGTGACGCAGGGATACAAGCGTGTGACTGTAACGCAAATGTCGTGGGCTCGATTCCCACTCGGGAGAATGAATTATTGTTTATAAATATTTTAATTTATTCGCTCTGATACCAAAGCAAAAAGTGCGGCATTAAGTTTTGCCACTCGACACATAATGTCTCGAAGATTCGATGGAAAACGGAGTGTATAAACAATAAATACCATCCTTTATGTGGGATTATAAAAATATAGCTATACTAATCTTGATAATAATCCATTCTATTCTAATATATTGATATTTCAATATAATAGATTATAATCGATCATAACGTGTAATTTCATATTAATATTTTCATCGTTTTAGTAAAGTGAACATAATATGTTAAGATCTTCTTTTCTACACTTTCACAATACCGTTTTTTTAGCTTTACGTTAAGTTCCATACATAGCAGGGTAGGAAGAGGGATCCTGGAAACTTAGTGCTAACACTCTCCGTTTCCATTTAGGCACTTTCTCTCCATAATTTCCGACGAATTTCGGAAGCATTACGCGTTCAGAGGCCGAAATCGACACTGTGCTTTGCCTCGTTATCAGATAAAAAATATGAAAATATTAAATATTTAATTTCCTTGAGTGAGAATCGAACCCATAACCGAAGCTAACCCTAAATCGAAGTGACAAACTGCCCTGTGCCACGACTGGCCTCAAAATAACCATATTTTTATAATCTTTTATATATATTATAAGATAAATAACGATACCCTTTTCCATCGATGAACGCTGAAAACGTTTAAAATATCCTACCGATTTTTAAAGCGTTTTTCACTAATAGTCCATGTAAATAAAAGTTAATATGTACAGTGTATTCGTACTATATTACTACAGTCCACACGAAGCTACCAGTGGAACTCTAGAACAAATATAAACATAGACAGACATCGCACCTGCAACCATCACGTGTATAGACAGAGACACTTCCTAAAGTGTTTCCAATTATACAAAGTGTACATTCCAATACTACTGTATAAAGCTTTGACATTCGACATACATTCGGAATTCAATAATATTTACTCAACTCTCTATAGAGGATTCTATAATCCTCTTCAAATAGGAACTGGGAGCATATTTACGTTAAACTCTTGACCGTCGAGCCGAAGAGTAAGGATCGCATTACAGAAAGAGGTTGAAATAAACGCTTTTCACTTTGGTATTATAATTTTAAAGGATATCAATGATATTGTATTACTATTTCTGTGCTTTAAGGACTTTTTAAAGTTTTATAATGTTGGTTATAATATGGGCTAGATTATTATTTAAAAATCAGCTTCACGCTGTATCCCGCACACAGGGTAGGCAGAGGGAACTGTGTAGTGTTAAGATACTCCGTTCCCCACTTTCTGCCGAATTCTGGAGGAATTGCGTGTTGAGTGGCAGAACTCAACGCCGCGCTTTGCCTCGTCATCAGAGCGAAGAAACGGAAATATAAATTTAAATAAATATTTCATCTCCTCGAGTGGGGATCGAACCCACAACCAGTCGGTTTTACAGTCACACTTTGTGCCGCTGCGCCACGACTGGCCTCGAATGCCCTTCTTTGATATATCAATATTGGACATTATTAATCGCAAAGATTCTGCGATTCTGCTCCTGCGCTAAAACGATAATTTGGGACGTTGCGAGTTCGATTCTCACTCGAAGAAAGAAATATTTAATATTTTCCCTCAGTTTAATTCTGCCACACAACGTATGTAAGTAAGAAATTGAAGTGTTTTAATGGGAAAGCAGTGTCTCAATATCAGGCTCCCACGTTCCTTGTACCAGTAGGTACAAGGAACTTGTAACAGAGTACTGTTATATGCGGGATACAGCGTGATGCAAAAAAAATCGAATAGTTTGTAAATAAAATGATACGAATAAATTCATCGATCAGTAGTTTTTTTCTTTTTTATTTCATGTGCATTCTAATAAAAAACACCTTACATATATGTAGATCTATATTCCAAATGATTTTGAATTATTCTAGTTTTAGAATAAAATTGGAGCTAAATGGCTGGCAATTTTTATAAGCGCCATAGTAATGAGTGCCAATAAATTTCTAGGGATTTACAAAAACAAACTAACTTTTTTAAATTTATAACGCTCCGATCATACGTTTAGCGTGACATGGAATTGATGGCTCGCTCTACCACGAACAAAATCGTTTAATCCGATTGCCGCAACTCAAGCACAGTTCTGCTTAAATAAATAAAAATTGTTTATATATTTTATCAGTTTCACGCTGGTTCCCGCACACAGCAGGGTAGGCAGAGGGAACCTAGTGTTAAGACACTCCGTTCCCCACTTTTTGCCGAATTCTGGAGTAATCGCGTGTTGAGTGGCAAAACTCAACGCCGCGCTTTGCCTCGACACCAGAGCGAAGAAATGGAAATATAAATTTAAGTAAATATTTCATCTTCTCGAGTGGGGATCGAACCCACAACCAGTTGGTTTTACAGTCACACTTCGTGCCGCTGCGCCACGACTGACTATCGATATTTTATTATTAGGTCGTCGTGGCGTAAGGGCACAAAGGTGTGACTATAACGCGACGTTTGTGAGCTCAATACCCACTCAAGAAAAAGAATTATTATTTCTTAATATTTTTATTTCTTCGCTCTGACAGCCAAACACCCTGTGTTGAGTTCGGCCACTCGTCTGGCAATATCTCTAAGAATTCGGCGTAAAATGGAGAATAAAGTGATTGAACATTAAGTTTCCTCTGCCTACCCTGCTTTATGTGAGATACAGCATAAAACTGATTAGATTTTTTTATTATTACAATATCTTCGAATTGTGCTCATTATTTAAATAGGTTTATGATAATTCACGTAAATTTTTGCTTGATGACCTTAATAAATAGTTTCAAGTACATTAAAATAAAAATAAACACTGGAGGAAGCTCATATAAGTATTATAAGGAGAAGAAGTTATGTATGAAGAGGCCGCCGTTGACGCGAAAAAGGTATGTAGGGACTGTAGCGTATAAATATAAAAAAAATAAATATCCTTATAAAATTTAATAGATACTTAATTTTTATCACAAACTTTCACCGTGATTTAACATTAATTTGATCAAATTCTTGATGGAAAATTGCCTGTTAAAAGTTTTTGAAAGTTATTTTGTCTTACAAAATTGTTCATTTTAGTTTTAGATTTTTCTTAAGTATTTAATACAATCTTTTTGGGATCAGAATTTATGCTTGCGTTTGAGTAAAACATTGCCTTGACTTTACATCTACTGACCAGAATTAAGGATTTTATGTAATTTCTGGCTATAATTGTCCTAATTCTTATTTTGAACTATTATTATAAGAAGCAATTGTAGGGCAGTGGTAGTGTCTAACTATAAACGCGACGGTATAGGGTTCAATCTCCGCTCAGGAAAGATTATATATTTTAATTACATACATCTCCCCGTTCTGACAGACAAAACACGGCGTTGAAATCCATTACAAAATGTTTCGGATATTAGATAGAAAGTGGAGAACGGAGTGTCCTAAAATTAGGTTCACTCTGTCTATTTTGCGAAGTGTGAAATAATATCAAGCCACTTTTTTGTTCTATCCATTTTGTGGGACAGAAGAAGAAGAAAATGTGTTCTTGGTATTAGGTTCTCGTTAGTTATATCATTAGATATCAATTGTTTTTTTCACTTTCTTGCTTAAAGTTATTTATATGTTAGATATAGAACCCTAATTTCACTATTTGATCAAGCAGAAAATACTTTAAATAATAAACATGCTTTCAAATGTTTAAATAAACTATTAAAATAATAATAATATATTTTCCTATTAATCGTAACTTTTTTTTATTTTTAATATAAGCAGTATATTACTAACAATCCTATTCTATTCCAGTTTCTATAAACTTCTGATACAACTTTTATAAAAATATAACATCTTATGCCAATTTGCCTTCTAAGAGGAAATGGTAGCTCAATCCGGAAACTAGATGAGATCTCAGAGAGCGCGACAAGCATCTTATATTTTAAAATTGTACAAAATATGATTTTCTCAACATAATATATTTCACTCATTCTTTATAATATATATTATTATTATATATTTGCAAAATATTATTCGATTCGATGTTGATTTTTAAAATAAAGATGTCATTAGAACACAG
>DWQW01001889.1:0-30065 GCA_018249695.1 Heliconius erato demophoon
CGTAAGTACTGAGACGACTATTATTTAAAGGAAAACATTTTATTCAGACGAGCGTTTGTGACAAATAACTTTTTCCTGTCCTTAAAAGCAAGACAAAGGGAAAAGAGAAATGCTAAAGTTATTGTTGTAGGAATTCGAAGTAATTTCACAATTGTTATGGAAGAAAAATTGACAAAAAAAAACACTTTAAAGTATACTAAACTTTAAAAATAATTAAAAGAAATGTTATATATTTTGTTGATATATAAGCATTAAATATTAATATAATTGACATCTTATCTACATGTGATGATAGCTAACAATAGTACTCAACAGTTCTATTTAAAATATACTGTGATTTCTAAGCGCTTTAATATTACTTTATATAAAACAAATATAATCTACTTTTTTAAAAAATGTTCATATTTATTGCTCTACATAATGTGCTCCAATCATTATGTAAAAAAAAACATCTTAGAAATTCTTACTGCTACAACAAAAATATTGTGTTCACTTATACTTTTATCGTTGTTTTATTAGAAGGAATTTAAAAAACCATTGTTTCGATAACTGGTTCGTTGGGCCCGTGTAAACGTACTCTTAAAACAGCTTCAGGGTGCATAATATTCTTTTGTTGCCTTAAAAGCTATTTCGACCCACGCTTGGAACAATGTGAATAGGCTTTAAAAGATCCGTCTAATTGGAACGTGGAAGATTGTTGATACACCGCTCGAGTGAGATTATAAAGCAACATTATAGTAAAGGCGCTACACGTGAAGGATGCATTGTCATGCGAACATCCGTTCTTCAAAAGAGCAAGAATAATTGCAGAGTAACAGAAAAGTGCAACGAACTGATACAAAAACTTTCATACTGGCACGTGCATGCTTAATCTCAAAAACTGGAGGCCAAAAGAGGAATAGAAGCGGTGGTTGCGTTCCCAAGGATGGACTGAAAAATGTACCTAAGAATGTTAGGTACATTTTTAAAATTGATTACAATTGAGACAACCAAACGAATTTTACATACAAGCCAATAAATAAGAGCATTGACTGAAAAATTTCATTAAAATACTTAAGCTCATAAGATAACGATAATAATATTTTTACATATTGACTTCAGATTTTAAAAGTGATATTCCGCAGTCTCTTGTTCCTTGTACCCCATCCCAATACAAGTCCGCGTTCAAGGAGCTAAGGTTGGTGTCATTTCAAGAGCCTTCAGTTTTGTTTTTCCTTTTTTAACAATAGCTAGTATACTTTATAGCTGTCTGAAATATCCTTTTGAGTAGTTGGTTGATAATTTTCAACAAGTTTAATATAAATATTATATAATATGTTCTTAATTTTAGTTTTCAACTACAGTATTCCAATATTTATGTGATAATAACCGAACAGGACCATAACTATAACAGCGCTAGGACCGGTTTGCTTCCCGACCCGTCCGCCTACATCCACGGCTCGGGACGGCGCGATCACTGATTTATTGACGGACGTTGATGCCCGAGTTCCGTTGAAGGTTAGGGGTCACGACATTTGTATGAGAGATTGCATATTACGTGATTTATCATATTATTTAATTCAATTGGCGTGTTACATTTACTTTAGAAGAATAGTATAAAAGATTTATTATAAGAGTAAAGGGTTGGTAAGGTAGTGAACTAGTCTAAAAGCTGCGGTAAGTCTGAATAATCTTTTAATCGAGTAATTTATTTTATAAATGATTTTGTATTCAACTAAGAAAATAATGTTCAATTGTTTCCTAAAAAATTTCAATCAATTTAAATCAGAATCCACTTGCATGGACATCACTTGTAAGTATAATAACAATAAAAACAACATAATATCATCAATTCCCAGACAGTTTGTTACAGTAAATCATATGAGAGGCATTCGTAAATAGACCCATTACGGCTAGACATGTTAGAGCTGAGCTGACTCACCTCCTTATTCGGCGTCGTGCCTATGGAGGCGTTGGCGCAAGTCGGTGGACATTTGTCAAGTGACAGTTAAGAGGTAAGCAAACATAAGGAGAATAACGTGAATCACGAACATAAATATGTATATTCTGTATATGTTTTTATTTTCACCTAAATTAAATGTTTATCCAACTTTGTCGGATTCCCTAGTTTTATTAGACAAAGCACAGCGTTAAGATCCGCCACCCACACCCCAATTATTTGTCTAAATTTGGCGAAAAGTTTTAGGTATTATCCGTTCCGTTAAATACTGTCTGTCGATATGAAAAACATACTGGTAATCATACTTAACACTAAAAACAACTGTTCAAACTTTACAAGTCATAAAATCAAAGTTACGTAAGCTGATTGAAAGAAAAAGAAATATAATAAAATTTTCTCTGGCTATGGTTTATCTGCGATTGGATAACACGTCATTTTGTTGTTTAATTAACATATAGATATAACAAACAAGACATCTTCATGTCAGTTTACAAACACGAAGCTTGTATTGATACAAGTGTAAACATCTAAATTAATTGACTAAAGGTACTTTAATTAAAATTAATTCTCTCATCTTGTATTATAAGTAGGTACATCGATTATGTCTATATTTAATACTCTACATATATATCATATATTTTTTTTAGATTCACGGTATGTCCCCCACAGAGTTGGGTAGGCAGGGGGAACCTAGGTTAAGACACTCCGTTTCCCATTTTATGTCGAATTCGAGGGGCAATGAGAGATAAATGGCGAAGCTCAACGCCGCGCTTTGCCTCGATATCAGAGCGAACATATGAAAACGTTAAACATTTCAAAGTCTCAACTTTATTTATATAAAAACACAAAAAAATGTAAGATTTTTAAGAAAACGAATCGATGTTTATTCGATATAAACGAATGACCTAAAAAATATAGCGAGAAGAACGTCACTATAACCGTTAACTGTACTTAACATCCCGTCCCTTAAGAGGATGAGGTGAGGAAGAGATGATGCGATTGCAAAATGAAATTAACCTTGAGCTATATTACGTTCCTACTTGTATGTGGTGATAAATGAGTCAAGTAGTTAAAACTGTATAATTGAATATAATACGACCAATTACATACATACGTGGTAAATTAGCACTCATTCTCAGGAATATAGATTAAAAATACTTTATAATAAAACACTATATTAATATATATTGTGATATTTTTTTTTTAATTCGTTTCCTAGTCCAAGAATATGCGATAATGGATAAAGAAAAGAGGTAAAGAAATAGAATAGAAAGAAAAGTCCCCGTCATAAAGTGGAAGATGCAGATAGGGAGTGTAGCCCAGTGGGTTAGCTCTGACTAAAAACGCGATGGTTGTGGGTTCGATTCCCTCTTGTAAGATTTTCATTTCCCGTTCTGGTAGACCAAGTGTGCCAATATAAAAATATATATATCGCAATTATAATTAAAACCTCAAAAGAATCAAAGCCGACAAAACAAACAAAAAACATCTTTATACTCCATTCTTCATCTTTATACACCAAATAAGATTAACCGAACAACAAATTGAAGTTACAACAAAAGTTTCATCTTAGATAATCTGTTTAATCAACACTTTCTCTACGACCCAATTTGTTTAATGCCACAGACAATTGCATTAGTCAAGTTGTCAGTAATGTCAGTTGGCAGTAATTGAGACGTGTGTCAAAACAAAACACAGTTACAGTTAGGTTGGAGAGTGGCGAGAATACTGATTCAACCTGAAACCAGGAAACGTCTTGTCACAGCTAGAATCAATTGATGTAACGATTCAGGGCACCCTGCAAACTTGTCGTCTAACTGTAACTAATGGTGGCCTTTTTTGTAGTCTAGATTCTACGCTATATATATATCTGTATATATGATAGATTATATTTATTGTATTAGTAGTGTTGTATCACAAAGTGTGACTGTAAACGAGATTGGTTGTGGGTTTGATCCCCACTCGAGGAAATTAAATATTTATTTAAAATTATATTTCCATTTCTTCGCTCTGGTATCGGGGCAAAGCGCGGCGTAGAGTTTCGCCACTCAACGCCTTTGCCACCAAAATTCGCCTGTAAGTAGGGAACGGAGTGTCTTTACACTAGGTTTCCTTTGCAAAAATCTTAAAGTTAATGTAACACCTGTTTTAAAATATTTCTTTAAAACAAAACTGTTAATATAAGTGTTCATGTAAATATTTATGTATTCATATTGATATAGCCACTGACTGGTTGTAGACTGAAGTAGATAAGGAAAAACGCATAAAGTTTACAAAGCAAGAAATAATATTTAAAAAGAGCTGCGTGAGCAAGATGCGTGCCACAGCTCTGGTCTGAATTATTTATAAGGTGACAATACAAGGAATATCTTTATAACTCACTAATGTGTGGTGACTTTCTTTGCGGCTTAGGAATACTACACCGATTAAATAGAGTAAAAGACTATCAGCCATTAATAAAACCTGTAAAAAATATTTAAAAAATATTAATATTAATATACTTTGTTGCTCCTGTCATGATGGTTTTCAACAAATTGAATTGTTTTATTTTTGCTTAAAATGTCTAAATTATCGATGTTACCAGTAAGAAAAATAAATGAACAAGCAAGATGCTTCCTCAGAAAGATTGGAACGTTCCTTCAGAATTTGACGGAAAGTGGAGAAAGGAAGAGTCTTAATAACAACATAGTGCTCCGGCTTCGCCCTGCCTTCTCTGTCATGTGCGAGATACAAGGTGAAGCTAAACAAAATAATAGGCAAAACACGAAAGAGGCGAAAGAAACTCTACTAAAAATGTCAATATAAAAAATTAAAGTTACACAATGTATAACAAATTCTATATGCGTGTTCAATCAACCAAGTCATTGTTATTATCCGCTGAAATGAAGGCGAAAGTGTCTGGACAGTGAAAGTTTCGCTTCACATCGATAGGTATAGTGTACCACAAGTAGCCCTACTATTTAAGGCATTGTTGAAGCATCTCACTTATTGTAATAGCGGTCCAAGCCTATGGAATGTGCGATCGAGCAGATTAAACACCTGCTCTAGGTATTAGAAATATTTTATTATTTTTATAGTTTTACTAACTAATGTAATTATGTACTATACTAACTAATGTAATTTAAAATTGATATTAATTAGAAAAATTGTTGTCTAAATCAACTAATGTGAAGCGAAAAAACATTTTATTAATAATAAGATTGCAATCAAGGCGAAATTATAATATGCCAGAATGAAGGTAATAGACGCCGTAAATGAAAAAATTTTTTTATTTAATTATAATATAGATGTTTCCCTGGCCTTGTCTATACACTAATCGCAGAGTTAGGCCAACCAACATGAAACAATTTAAAATTTGAATAAGAGTAACCTAATAGGTGTACCTACATTTAAAAATACATACGTATATTTCCATCTCCAACAACAAGTTTACCTTTAACTTAGCATTTCAGTCAATAGAACTTCACTGAACAAAATGCACATATCATTAGAAGGATTTGCATGAGTATCGTTACTGGAATAACATAACAAAGTTTGAATACATTTTCAAAGGACAGTTTATTCAGCTTGTTGAACGCTTATGGCTAAAGTTAATGATCATATATCATGTATGACCTACATGCAAATTAGTCATTTAGATTATTTACTTATTTATTTATTTATTGAGATTTTTACAAAAAGTTTAGTTTTACTTCAAAAGCTTTATTAACTATTGATTTCAATTATCTTTTTACTTTACTAAGAATATATTATAAGAGGCCAGTCGTGGCGTGTGGACACAAGCGTGGGGCTGTAAACGCCACAGGTTGTAGATTGGATTCCAACTTGAGAAAATGAAATAATTAATATTTTCATATCCTCGTGTTCTACGTATAATGCATTTCAACAACAAAAAGTCCATTTTTTATAAAACCTAAGAACTTACATTACATTAAATGTTATTATTTTATATATTTTGTCGAAATCCTAAGGTTTCATTATTAAGTTTTTCTGCCTCTTCAAACATGAGATAAATGGTAACAAAAAAGTAACAACTCGTAAGGATACTAATGACCTACAAGACTCTACAACAATTTATCATGTCTTTCTAATGAGCAAGTAGAAATATTTATTTAATGAAAGATCTTGTAGAGAAAGTAAGAACATAGTCTCTATTATAATTAATTACAAAAACTCCACCTGATCTGATGTGTACAAGAACTAAAAGGTTACTATAGGTCTCATAGGTTGCTGCATAGGTTGCTATGCTGCACAGAAAATGTATTTGATAACTATTAATAACGTTTTAACATTATGCCACGATTATTTTAATAATTTTACTTAAAAAAATATTTACATTTCCTTTAAAAAAGACGAGTATAGGTATGGTAGTTAGTGACGATAGTAATATTTGTAGGCGATAGACACTTACTCAAATCATATAATTTTCTTTTGCCAAAGCACAGAAAAAGAATGTTTCTTTTAGTCTCGTAAAGAATATAAGTTATTTATTTTCGTTAGAGAACAAACAACGTCGAAATAGAGCAAATGAAAGAAACCACACTAACGAAAACACCTAGGAAGTCCATAAATTTCTTTTCTCAAAGGAAAACTAACAATAGGAATAAGTAATGACATCGTAAAATATACTACTTATATATTGCCAACATAACAACGTTCTACAGAAGCGTTAACCTAAATAATTACAATAATGTCTTTTAAAAGTCGCATACCTACTCCTATTTATTAGTCAAAAGTTTTGCATAGTTTAGTTCGAAAATAGCAATGAAATGATGTTGTTTGAACTACATTTTTAACCGACTTCTTTAGTAAGGAAATCAAATAAAATAATTAATGAATCAAGTCGAGGAAATTAAATAAAATATTTTTTTACATTATATCAATAAGGTGAAGAACGTAGGGCCTTAACACTAGGTTATCTCTGCCTACTCTGCTGTGCGGAGAAGAAGTGCGTGAAGCTGATTTTATTTTTTTAAACGTGTAATGTTTTTTTTTATATTTCATATTACTAAAGATATAATTTATATTTAATGAGCATTTAACGATTATGATTAAAATAATTCGATTTAACAATATTGTAGTACTATACTGTTTATATTCAATTAATTTCTACCTTCATAATTATAATACAAGAAAAACTCGCTCTAACAAGATGCAACGAAACGTACGCAAAAACTGCGTATTCTCGAAGATGCTTTTAGACTTTCATCTGACAAAACTCAATCGATCACCGTCGACAGGTACCTGCACAGCCTCCGATGGAATACAAGTGTATATAGATAGATCCATTAGGTTTTGTATACGAGTAGAAAGTGCCTACATTTAGGTCATGAGAGATTTTACAGCACCTGCGAAGGGTTATAGTATCTATCTAATAATAATAGTTTGGCATATTATTTGGTATTAAAATAAATATAAAATAATAATATTCAGTTAATATTTTTATAACAAATTACTATTAAAGATATATTATTAATATAGTCAGAACAATTTTGTATATGACTTCATTACAGTCATTTCTAATCAACATAGAGTTTCTAATCAATTAGCTTTATTAAAAGTTTCAAGAACAATTTGGCATAAGAAAACGGTGTTTGTTAAATCTATTTACGTCGCAATAACCACTTCTTCGCTAATGAACAGATACTAAACATTATTTAATTATTAGATACTGTGCCCGAGGAAACTCATAAAGTTTTACAACTTCGTGTCCATTACAAGGAATTATATTAATTTGTATTATGTGATATGAAATAATTGTCATTTATTTATTTACATTGTGTGGTTTATGATATAATATTGATTTGAATTTTGGGAGAGTGTCAGGGACGTTCTAGGTAGCGTTAGAGGGAATGAAAAATTAATAATATGTGGTGATTTGAACGGATGAGTCGGAAATGCGCAAAGCGGTTACGAAGGAGTGCTAGGTCAGTATGGTGACAAGAGAGTAAATGAGGCTGGAAAGCTTATATTGCAAGGAAAGGAATTTCTTTGTGGCAAACACGATGTTTGACCACAAACCAGAAGGCCCAAGGAGGCTTTAGACCTGGAAGAGGGTGTATGGATCAGATCTTTCCCCTTCGCATGGTCATGGAAATTTTTTGGCCGTGAACCAAGTTTTCTGTGCTTTTGTGAACTTGGAAAAGACGTTTGACAGAGTTGCAAGAGCGAAATTATGGGAGATACTACCCCGGTACAATGTGAGCGGACCCTTGCTGCAGGCTGTAAAGTCTCTTTACTCAAAAGATTTATGATGAAAAAGTGAATGGTAAGAGAGGTAGGGGAGACCTCGGTTGACCTTCGGAAACACAGTATCAAAGATACTGGAGGCAGGTCACGTAAAAAGCATGAGGACCCCCCAGAGTGTATGAAGAGGTTGATGATAGTGGACCAAGCGAAAGAGATATATAGAGACCGTTTGGAGTTCCGCTCTATCTGACTACCACGCCAGGGATAAAACATGAAGCTAGTATAGTATAATATAGTATTTTCAAATAGACAGAGTTACATTCGAATATAAGTGTGGATTAAACCTTCTTTGTTTCTACAAAACAGATCTTCCAAATTTCAAACGATAATGTTAAACTACGTTAAGAAGCTTTTTGTTGCTAAAATATTTTGTTGCATACTTTTTAACTATTATTTTTTAATCCATATGATGAAATCAAATATATATGAATACAAGTTTTAACTGAAATTTCAGTAAAATATTTATAATTACTCAGAGTTCAAAATAAAAACGTTAGCTACAATTAAAAAAATACAATTATAAAAATAACATATCAAAACCTCCAAGTACGTATACACTGCTAGAAAAGAAACGTGTCTTAATAATTACAACATGTCTTTCTCTAGTGTGAGAAATAAAAATAGGAAATGTCACTGTACGACTAATGACGGAAGACAACGGTAGTCAAAAATTCCACATTTTGTAACAAAGAGTTTTAAAATATTATGAAAATTAAGATATATTTTAACTTTAGTATTAACTTGAGGCTGTCGTGTCGCAGCGCCACAGAGAATGTCTGGATGGTTACTGGTTCGAATTCTACTCGAAAGAACAAATTATTTTCATTTCCTTGCCCTGGTAACAAGACAAACCGAGGCACAGAAATTGGGGAACGGAGAATCTTAACACTTAAGCATGAAGATGCTTTTTTATTCTTAACATTTATTTCTTACTATATTTTTTTGACTATTGAATGTTTTATAACGTCTTTTTACAGTAGTCTCATATTTTTTTGTTAGATAATTTTAGTAAAATTCTCAAAATATAATAGCATTTATTTATTTTTATTTATATGTATGTATATACATACTTTTTTATATAAAATCACTGAAATCGTTTCAAATCGAATTCACAACTATGGTATTTATAGTCCTATCTTTCTGAATATATTATATTTTAAAATATTTTACCAAAATTTATCAGAATCCATAATTTGAACGTGTGCAATATTTGCGTAATCTCTTTCTTAGAAGTAATTTCAGATTTGATTGCATATTTATATTTAGCTTCCTGCCGATTTTACTAATGCATACAACTAATGTAGGTTATTAACTGTGATGATATAATGTTTACTTATAAAATCTGGTCATAGTTTTTAAATAGAAAGTATTTTCAATACGATGTACTGACCATGTAGTTAGTAATAAAATAAGCTTCCTTGATTTTATTGTACATAGGTACAAAAAGTACTAAAGGTATTTTTTCATATTGAATATTTTTTATAATCACATAAAAAAATATTTAAAAAAAACGAATTATTAAGAGCAACTAATACTTTTGAAGCGTTCGTGGAACAGTGTGACTGAAAACGTGATGGTTATGCAGTTCTATGCCCACTCGAGGATTATATTTAATTTTCATAGCTACGGTAGAGGAAACGCTGCGTTGAGTTCCGCCATTTAACACTCAATTTCTCGAAAACAGCGAAATGTAAAAGTGTCTAAACTCTAGTTTTCTTCTGCCAACCCAGCTAGACGGAAAAACGAAAAGGGTGAAAAAGTACTCTTTATATTAATATTTTTAAGTCTAACCAAAGTGATTGCGTCAAATTTTATCAAACACAGTTCCTTAATAAATTCTGATCCGATCACCATTATCGATCTACCCACATCATATCATACTATGCGTTACGGCGCAGATGTAGGCTACAGATTTCTATCAAGTGAGAACAGACGATGGTTCAATGTTCAGTGAACAATAACCGGAACCTTCCCACGATCTATCTGGACTATTAGCTGACGCCGCACAAACTAAGTGCGTTGACCATAAAGGCACATTCTAACGTTTTGCACTATAGAATCTGAGCAATTCAACTGTTTTTACTTCTATACAATTGCTGGTGAAGATATTTTTATTGCAATGTAGAGTCTGGGTACAATTTGTTTTTAATTTATTCATTGAATCACGGTTCGAATTTATTTTTTAAAGTTTCTTTTAAATTTAGTTTACTAGTATAAAAATAGCAATGTCGCAGATTATCTTGCAAATATTAAAAATATATATATGCTAAATGTCGTCAAATATATATATATGAAAAAAAAGTATAAGTTACTACTTAATATTATAACCATATTTGTTTTCTTTACCTATTTAAAACAAATCTATAAAATTCCCTTTAAAAAAAGGAAACCTTGTGAAAATGTCACATAGAGTCATTAAGAACTGTACAATTTGACCGAATGTCATTTGCCTCGTGTAAGAGCACTCGCACACACTACGCTTGATATATACATCATACATACATTAACCATAAATTAAACTCTTAACGTAATTGTAGTTTGTGACCGCAACCACAGTTATAATTGCGCAGCGGCGTTTCATATTTTAAAACTCTAAAAGAAGGCATAATAATTTTTTAAAGTAGAAATGGTGCTATGAAATAATTATGATGGAACATAGCGTAGATATATGTTAGCAACTCGCGAGGGGAATCACCCGGTAATGGAAGAATATTGGATTAAAATATTCCATTTAGTTATAATTACTTATATGTATGACATAAATAAATGTATGTGCTTCACGCTGTATTCTGCACACCGTATGGTAGGCAAGGGTGACATAATGTTAAGACACTCCGTTCTCCAGTTTCGGCCGACTTCTGGAGACATTGCGTATTGAGTGGCGGAACTCAACGCCGCGCTATGCTACAATACTATATGTAGAGATCTATCTAGCTACAATTCTACATAATTGCTAATTATATGAAACCTGATTGATTCTAAATTTTATATAACTAACAAAGCAATGTCACCAACTTATGCAGAATGTGGAAAACGAAGTGTTATACACTTTTTTTCTGTCTACTTTGATTTCAGATTCATGCGTATATATAGCAGTACATGCGGGAAGATGAAAAAAGTCTAATCTTCATATATAGAGCTGAATTGGACGGAGCACGTACAATTAAACTAAAAGAAAAGTGCATGTTGAGTTTCTTTTATTTACCTGTGATAGTTCCACCAGCAACGAATGAAATACAGCCACTTTACTCTATTCACCATTATACATACAAAATGTTACTATTGCCGTATTTATTATTATAATAAAAATATTTTTATCGAGATATATTACTAGTTCATAATAATCAAATCAGATTTAATCTAATGCAATTTACAAACACGACAAAGCTACTTCTACGGTATCTAATTACAAGAAATTCCTGCGACGCTTCATCAGTTGTATGTACATAATTTAATGAAAAATTGTCTAGTAGTGTTTGTTTAAGACCTGGACGCATTAAAATGGTGATAATGATAAGCAATTATAAAACATTTTTGATTTAAGCAAAAAAAGTAACACTAAAAATAAACAGTATTTTAGTCGATTACAGGTAGGTATTAATTGATATTAAAATTGAAATGAAAGTGATAGCTACTGTAAAAACATAAATAAAAATGATCGCATAATATACTGAAAGTAGAACGATAACTCGTTACATTTAAAAAACGTCACATTACTCAAATAAATACATACAAAAAATGTAAGTATCACATATTATATTAAGTGTAAATATACAATAAAAATAAAACTTTTTAGCTTATTTATTTATTATATATATTAAGATTGGAGGTATTTAGAATTTACACCATATTATATCTTATTCAAAATGAGCAGCAATCAAAACAAAACCTTCTACAATCGTTTAAATATACAACAATCAAGTCGATCTGACCTTTGAAGCGCACTTTAAAATTATAGCATAGGTTACGATTTCACGGTGTTTGTGGCGCCAATCCAACTGCGTTATGGCACTGACCGCGAGATGAAACAGGTTATGTAAATGTTATATCATTCGCTAATGTCGCTTAATTCTGAAAAGTTACTTGAGAACGTACAAACATTCAATACATTCTTGTATCTATGTAACAAAGATGGAGATGATATCTTTGATTTATAGTAAACAAGGCAATAGTGTGAAAATTATTAAAATCTTAGGCAATTTTTTTTATAGTTCCCATAAGAATATTCAATTGAATGTTTGAAAAAAAAAACATTATCGATACTTACAATAAAATCGTAACTCACCGGTGTCTGTACATGGAAGTAGGTATAATTATTTGCCTTCAGTGGTTTGCAAGCCAGAGCGCGAAATTCGACTAAAGATCAATGTACAAGGCCACTCGTGGCGCAGCGGCACGAAGTGTGACTGTAAAACCGACTGGTTGTGGGTTCTATCCTCACTTGAGGAGATGAAATATTTACTTAAATTTATATTTCCATTTCTTCGCTCTGGTGTCGAGGGTAAGCGTGGCGTTGAGTTCTACCAATCAACACGCAATGCCTCCAGAATTCGTCAGAAAGTGGGGAACGGAGTGTCATAACACTAGGTTCCCTCTGCCTAACCTGCTGTGTGCGGGATACAGCGTGAAGCTGATGTAATTTTTAATTTAATCAATGTACAAACCCTAGTTACGATTGTTTGTATTACGTTAAATCAAAAACGTTTTACGAATATATTGTGAGTCAAATACAAACAAATATAATTAAATAGCATGTTTATACTAAAATTTGTGAATAATAAGTTAATATCACATTTGGAAAACTCAAAGCTTAACAAATATTTAACTAGATGTTAAAATCTAATGTTCGTACGTACGTACAACGAATCAGTTTAGCTTTAATTGCTGTAATAAATACAATCTCAGCTACCTGTACTACGCGTGGCCGTATAAGGCGGGTATTGGAGCAAGTGTCGTAAACCTAAAGTATATCAACACGCCTCGAAAGCAGCAGGGAGATAGGCGAAACGGGGAACTTCCTTAGTATTTTACAGTAATCTATAGTTTCTGTTTTACATTTAATATTGTAATTTAACAAATATTATAAATGGTTATACTTATATTATAAATAAATAATTTTATCAGAAATAGAATCAACTGCATGCAAGTCGTGTGTACATGTCGCGACAATAAGACCAACGCGACCTTGCGACTTATCTTAATGTGTTCAAATCCTCATTGCTATCTAAAAAGACAAGTGACTAAAAACGTTCACAGCTCTACATATGTGGGTTACATAAATACATACACAATATGTATAGTCATCGAATGTCTCGTATAATCGCTTATTTAGAAGTTCTTTAAACAAATGTTACCATCAATAAATTAGCTTCACGCTGTATCACGCACACAGCAGGGTAGGCATAGGGAACCTAATGTTAAGACACTCCGTTGCCCACTTCCCGTCGCATTCTGAAGGCATTGCGTGTTGGGTGGCGGAGCTCAGGGCCGCACTAGAGCGAAGAACAAAACAAATTTAAATAAATATTTGATTTCCCCGAGTGGGGATCCAACCGGCAAAAGTCACGTTAACAGCCACACTTTGTGCCCCTGCGCCACGACTGGGCTCTGTTACAATCTAAATTTGACCTATTTTCGTCATTAATACTATTAAAAGTTTATGAGACATGGACTTTTGAGTCAGTTGCATCACACGTTTATTTGCGGACTTGACACGGTCGGAACACAGGCTCGTAGCGATGCGGACGCGGCATGACGTCATTTTAGGTGTACGAAGAAATAAACAAACACGACTAAAACTGGAAAGATGCGAAGGATAATTGGAGACCAATTTTGGAAAGTAAAATGTCGCTGAATGCGCAGTGATTGTATAAAAACGTGATGGATTTTCAACAATGCAACGGCATTTAAATAATTTAGCAGTTTAAAGATGAGGCCAGTCGTGGCGCAGAGACACAAAAGTGTAATCGTAAAAGCGACAGGTTGTGCGTTCGATTCCTATACTAAATTTTATTTCGTCGTTCTGGTACCGAAGCAAAGTGTGGTGCTGAGTTCTGCCACTTAACACGCAATGTCTACAGAATTTGGCGAAAAGTGGGAAGCAAGAGTGTTAGCACTCCCTCTGCCTGTGCTATCTGTGGGATACATTGTGAGGTTAAACAAATATTTTTTACTTTTTAATATACCTATGTTAAACATATCACTTAAAGTAAGTGACTTACAATAAAAATAAACTTATACAGTGGGCGAAGAAATTTATGTATGTATGTAGGCACTGTGAGATTGAACCCAAGTTTCCACGATCAACAGGGCACTTAAACAATGAAGCAGTGACCGCTACAATAATATAAATTGCAAAATTGTAAGTGCGGATCCCCATCCAGGATGATATAATTTCATTCTGACACACACTGATATATTACAAACTTTTTTGTCAATTTCCGGCGAGACCACTATCACTGGCATGCCTCAGGCCATAGCTTGTACGATTGAGTGCACCCATTGTCTGAAGCCTGGTGTGGATTTGAAAGTATAATGGACGTTTTCGTTAATATGTAATTTTTCATTCACATTCTGACTCTACATTCCTAATACGTTAGAGTGAGCACTTGTCACGACTCGTCTCGGTTCGTCAAACTACATAAAATATACATGGATACACAGATCTGTTTCTTATCATTTCATATTATTTTATTTCGTTTGTTATCTTATTTGTGTGTACTATTTTACTATATATGTAGTAAAAAACATTGAATGTGCCACGAGCGAAGATTTATTGTTTGTTAAAATCGTAAACATGTTGTGAATTTGTTATATTTTCATTTTTGAAATGGTTGAATCGCACATAGAATACTAATAACGTTTATAAACTTTATTTTAGCTTACTTTTTACTATCTGTTTACTTTATTTTCTCAGTATCAGTCGGCCTTTAGATACAATAATTTATTCATATCAATAATACACTTTTATTTTAAATGTATCATTAATAAAAGTAAATAAAATTTATCAATTAATAACATTTAGGTCACGACATTTCTGCTCAATTAAATCGTATTATAAGTTGAATCCATCGCAAAATGACATTAAATTACAATTCTAAGCACCACATGTGGTTAAAAAGATAAGATCGACCCAACCGATATAGGACCAACTGTAATTGCGTCAGGGCCAATATTCCATCATTGTAGAATATTAACAAGCTCAGCTAAACTAAGCTAAGCCTATGTTTAGAATACTATATTTATATTTTGTAGTATTATTTCCATCACAATAATGTCATTATAAATTTATAATTTTTACTCTAAATCTCGGTTACGATGAAGTCATAAAGATGTAAAATGTATAATTCTTATTTAATATATATTTTTTTCTATTTCAAAATTAATCTGTATTCATAAAATATTTCATTTCCATACATGACTTAAAACAAAAGCCGTACTCCGCCCACGGACCAAGTGTCTAACAGCTTGGTTCGCTGACGTCATACCTCGACGAGCATCTCACCCTGTAACATGAAACAAGCAACAAAACTGTAAAAACGTCAACAAACTACTACGTACAATGTGGTCGTTTTTGAGTGATTAAACAAAATAAAACAGATACGAATTCGAGCCACGATTAATTTTTAGTTTCTTTGATTGTATATGTGAATACGTTGTATGAATCTAGTATTGACTTGATCTCGTTCTTAATATCGAGTACGTACTTTAAGCAAAAAGGTTTAGAAAGGTTAGTAGGTTAAATTTTTGAAGACTTACTATATATGCTAGGATACTTATGAACCTTAATTTTAAAGAAAATTTGCTTAATTTTAATAGATTCTATCCATCAATCAACAAATCTATCATATCAATCAATATATTAATGTATATCCATCTATATTTCTGCCTTCACGTGAGTTGCGACGCTGAAAAAACAGTTATGTACATAGAAAAAAAAACAAAACTAACTAAAATCCAAAAACCTACAGTACAAAGCAAGCAATATATAAAAGTAAAATACATACACCGCCGTATAATATATAGGTCATAATAAACTAAGAATAGGCAACGTCATTCTTGGAATTATGTGTATTAAATAAAACCAGTGCCAAATCGTCGGCTTGCAAAAGGCGTGTTTCATTCTACAATTAGTATGATTAAATTAAATGAGACAGTTTAGTTTTACACCGGAACGGTCGTTCTACTTGCGCCGCGTAACAAGGAAGTAACTCCCGAGTTGGCAACTCTGATATACTTAATGTACCGCAGGGCTAACATTGATTTAGATCAATATTTTATCTTTATTGCTCTTGTCTCCTTTCATTCTCTATATTGATAATGACGATATTTTCTTTTTATCTGTATTTTAGACATAGGCCTCGTAGAAGAGAATTCCACTGCTTACATTATCAGTCAAATGCCAGAAAAGCCTTGCCAGAAAAGTCTGCCTCCTTTAAATTAACATGTGAAAACATTTGAAAGTTCCTATCTCTATTTAATTTTTATTTGTTCAGCGCTTTATCTGCATTCAAAGTATAAATAGTTTAGACTTGGTTTATATTAAGAAGCTTATCAAAAAGAATTTAATGCTAATATTTGCATATTTGCATACATACATACATACACACCAATAATTTCCTTTTAGTTAGGTATGTTATTTTTATATTAATAAATAAAGATATATAAAGTCGTTTTTATTTATACACACCAGAAGCAAAGCAAATATTGGATTGTAAAATCAAATAAAAACCCGACACCGCATACACTGCACTCTCGCTCAGCTGCGATTACACTTTAAACTTGCACCAAACCTGTTCCTGGCATACTTTCGGAAGCACGAGGATATGTAACCACTCCCTTTGTGCTGTACTAATTTCACAGTCAGGTGCTATGGACTTGATTTGCCCATTTATACAGATTTAGTTTTTAAAATGATAATTTCATGAATATTTTTGAATTTCTGATGGATTAAAGTTCATAGAGGTTAGTTAATTTAAGACGAATATGAATTGTTAGAATTGGTATTTATTACCTTTTTAGTTGTAGGTTGCAATCGCACTCATTAATATTTATAAATAATGTTATAGGCGTTCCCTCGATTTAATCAATCAAAGCATAACGTTGACTTCCTGTATGTAACACGCAATGTCTCTAAATAACCAAACAGTCGAGCATAATATTATGTATATATGTTTTATAACGGAATTAAAAAGAAAAAAAAATGTTGTTAAAAACATCAAAGTAAATAAAATTACTTTAGACAATTTTAGTGTTAAAGTTTGGGGCTCATGGGATATTATTGCGTTTCCACTTGAGCGACCATTTGATACTTACGCACCGCCTACTTCCGATGTGGTCACTGACTGAAGCCTCATACAAGTAAATGGTCAGCAAGGAAAATATTAATCCTCGTTGACAGTAAGCTTTAATGACAGATGGTACTTAGCCGTCAGAAGCTAGTTTCCTTTTTTTAGCTTCACGATGTATCCCGCATATAGCAGGGTTGGCAGAAGGAACCTATTGTTGTTTTGCCTTGTTACCAGAGCGAAGAAATGAAAATAATAATAAATAATAATTCAACACCCTGAGTAGAGATCGAACCCACAACCGTCGCGTCGTACAACGGTCTCGTAAGCTAAGACGACGGCCTCGATAGTGCTACCCACATTTAAATCAGTTAGCCATTTCTGTGATTAGCGTGAAGATACGCACAGACAATTATTTGTTATTAATTATTTTGGATTCTATTACATTGTTAAATGCCCCTAATAACAATTTTATTTTTCTAATAAATCTTCCAGGAACAGATTCCGATGACTTACGATGTTATTATAAGCATAAATATATTTTTTTAAACAATTGAATATCTTTATGTGAAATACGAAAATGCACCAATAAGTTTTAATAATATTTACATTAAAAATGTTAAGTGCGCTGCAAACATACATTATATATTAAAACAGGAACGTAATTCAGTGCATTAAATAAATAATTCAATAGTTGAAGCGGGCGAAGCCGCGGGCGGTTCGCTCGTGTTATTCGAGTATTATATAAAGCTTCACTGCTAAGCTGCATGAGCATTGGACTAGAAAATCCCAAACAGATTAAAACTTCTTTTTTACTTGGCAATTTTAAAATGCTATGAGCCAACTATGTCAACGCCCTCATTAGACCGTACATGCCTGCGCAGTGCTTGCTAAAAAAATATGGTAATAAAAGCCGATTGTAAAATGTTATATCCAAATGTGTATGCCAAATAAGCCTCTCAGTAGTCTCATTTGTTATTATTTATTATGCTATATATATTTATGTTTTTGATATTTTATTAATATTAGAAAATATTTGTGAAAATAATTATAATCCTTAATTTCATACATTTATAATATTCATGCTGTATCCCGGTATCTAGTTCTCCACTTTCCGCCTTATTTTGGAAGTATTGCGTGCTGAGCGGAGCGACGGACAGTGACGGATTAATAAATAAAAAAATCATTCCCCCGGTTGGGAATCGAATCCACAAGCGTCGCGTTTATAGGCCCACGCTTGTGTGCCACTGCGTGACGACAGTCTATAAACAGTTAGTAAATTAGAAATAAAAATTTAAAAAAAAAATTTCTAGCATTGCAATTTATTTCAACAAACACATTTGTATGTAAAAAAAATCTAAATTCAAAAGCTACGCATAGCGGCCGATACACGAAATTAGCTGTACGGCATAACAGAAGAACTGCAAGTAATTACGACACAGCTTCAACGGTACGAGAACGGAGAGCAAAAATTTTATTGCCAACACGCGATATAATCATCAGATGAAAGATTCCTTTACAAAATTATTAGACACTCAAACGCGGTTTCGCTCGCTTAAATTTTGTTATAGCCAAAGGATATATAGGTATACAAAGATTCATAATAATCAGTTTAGTAGTTTTGACGTGAAATTGTGACAGACTTACGTTCACGTTCACAACGTTAGGATGATTATAGAATATGGGAAAGTTAAAATAAAACTACATTAAATTAAAATTTGGATAATTGCTTTATTTAGAATCTGTATATTTTAGTTAACTTATAAAAAATGTCATCAATTAGAACTATTATATGTAGAAAAATTAAAACTGAGAAACTATTAAAAATGTAACCATTATTTAATATGTGTATATTTACAAGAATGATCAAGGTGATGCTGTTTTTTTTTATTTAAAGTATTTTAAAATAATTTTACCGAAATATATTATATGAAAATACATTCATACAAAAAAATATAAATATTACAACAACAACAGCAAATGTAAAAACACAAATATGACTTTACAGTGTAAGAAACTAAAATTCATGTCATCCAAAACGTATGGGATACGATTTGAGCGCTTGCATCAGACCAACTAGGTCAACATAGCATAGACAAATTGCGGCTATAGACGACCGACCGCATGAACATCGACGTTATTTACCGTCACACCTATGGAGAGGCACGCGACATAACCTGTACTATATACGATGTGTGGTAATTTTTTTTTTAATTCAACGCTACGCTGCTGGAGCTAAGTGGGAATCAAACCCACAACCTGTCGTTTACCGTCGCACGCTTATGCCCAAAGCTACGACTGGTCTGGTAATGAACATAAATCGATTAAACATTACATTTCTAAATATAAGGATTGGATTATAATTTTTCGTGTTACGGAGAAAAGAAAATTAAAAACAAAGTTTATACAAAGGGCAATTTTAACATAGAAATTATATATAACGAATCTGTTATAAAAATAGTTTCGTATTTTGTTTTCAGCTTTACGCTTTATCTTGGATGAGATAAGACCTAATATAATATTCTGTTCTATTTCTCCGTTCTCCGCCCAAGAAATTTTGTGTGGCAGACCTGAATGCTGCTTTTTGTACTAGTTTTGTGACAATTTTAGACCAGACTCGTAAACATTCCCAGAACTTGCTTTGTTGCGGTCACGCTCACCTATGTATAAGCACGCGACACAGCCTTATTTATATGAAACACGGTGTAATTAACTTTAATCCATTAAACATAATGTTTTCAATTTATGGACAATGGGATTATAATTTTGCGTGTTAAGGGAAAAATAATTAAAAACGCATTTTCCTACGATCTATGTTTATATAAAATGCAATTTAATCGTATAAATAATATAAAACGAATCTTTGGAATGGTAATTCGTATTTTATTTTTAGCTTCATCGTATCCGTTTTCCACTTTTTGCCCGATCCAATGCGTTTTAATTGGCGGAGCTCAACGCTGCTTCTTGTGTCATTACCAACACAGGCTTCATTCAGACTACAAGTTCACACAAGAAACGTACAATACATTTCTTTCTCTACAATCCACATTAAAAGCATATAACGACTATTAAAATCCTTTAAAACATAATTAGTTATTTATATAAATGTCTCGTTTATATAGTAAATGTCTAAAATTATGTCGCCCTAAGGGCAGGACCTTTGAACAGCATCAAATGACCGTAAATAAAGTATTTATTCGAGCGAATTTATAACATCTTTTACAGTGGCTTTGACATTTTCCTTTGTTTCCTACAATTTTCCTCAACAATTACGATCTCAGAAGCAAGGTCGCATTTTAATATTGTTTGGCTGCCAGTTTACCTAAAAAAATGCATTTATTATGCAAAACGGATTAAAAAATAACACACAACAAGGCTTTGTTAAGTAGTTGAGTTTGTAGTCTATTCTCAATAGGATAGATATCATTAGTTCAAAAAGGGTAAAAAGTCATTATCAAAAGTTCAAGATAGGGCATTGAAATATGTCTTTTATTTATTGCGGACTGGACTTCTCTAGAGATTGGCTACAAATCATTTTATTCTCCGCTGCTTATTTATTTAGAGAAACTGTGCACTACATTATTTACCTACTCTACGTATTGCTAAAAATGTTTTAAAAGTAAAAACACTAACCATTTTCTTTCCATTTTATAATATACGATAAAATAATAATAATATTATACAAAATAAAGCCAATAGTAGCGTAAGGGTGCGTGCGACTGTAAGCGCGACATATTGGGAGTTCGATTCCCACTCGATGAAATAAAATATCAAATATGGTAACGAAACGAACACGAAAACGAAGACAAAGCGCAGCGTTGAGTTACCATAAAAAAAACGGCTCTACCGCCGCCACCATAAAAAAAAACTAGTTCACACCGAAATTGAAGTTTACAATATTGCGTATTGCGAGTACGATCGATTGTATTTTGGGATATACGACTACAATATAATAGAATAACAAACATCGTGGTTTCAGTAGTGAATATATTGCAATCAAACGTAAAATTTGTTATCATAGTGAAAATATATGACCGATTACTAAGCTTCTAGTGTTTATTTCTAATAATGTAAAAAATACATGTAAATAAAAAAATCTATAATTTATAGCTAAACTATGAAGAGAAAAAATATTAAGATTTTTGTTTGTAATTTAAAAAAAAACTTCTTTGCTGTTGTGTTGAGTAATGTTAGTGCATACATAATATGTTTAGTATACTCTACAAAAGACAAACTCTTCTATTTTTATTATAATCATAAAATAGAATCAATAAATCAGCTTCACGCTGTATCCCGCACACAACAGGGTAGGCAGAGGGAACCTAGTCTTAAGATACTCTGTTCCCCACTTTCTGCGGAATTCTGGAGGAATTGCGTGTTGAGTGGCAGAATTCAACGCCGCGCTAAACCTCCACACCTTTAAGTAAATATTTCATATCCTCAAGTGGGGATCGAACACACAACCAGTCGGTTTTACAGTCACACCACGTGCCGCTGCGCCACGACTGGCCTCAACATAATCATTTATGACTTTAATACTAAAAAGATCAAACAAAAGATAATTAACTTATTAATATTTATAAATTTAGAAAACCACAAAGCGAACAAATGAATACACAAAAACATAGCCTTTGAAAGCAAAGGCTAATTTACAAGTCTATGGATTCGCTTTCATTGTAGGTACGTACTGTCTATAAATAAGACACGATCTACAAAACAAAAGGTCAAACTTTCACTGGAGCTTTATACCGTAATGGAAAATAAATACGAACAAATCTTCTTGGAAACGTTGAAACATATGAAAGAATGTGTTTTTATTTAAATAACGATAGCGAATATATGTATGTATTATTGCAAGAATATTATTGTAATACAGATAGATAAATTAGAAGCAAAGATATAAATAATTATATTAAAAAAAAAAAACAAAATATAAACTGTATATTACATAGTTTTCGCAGAAACAGTAGAAGTATACAGACTCAAGTAATATTTAAGTATGAAAAAAAAACAGCTTCACGCTGTATCCCGCACACAGCAGGGTAGGCAGAGGGAACCTAGTGTTAAGACACACCGTTCCCCACTTTCTGCCGAATTCTGGAGGCATTGCGTGCGTGTTGAGTGGCAGAACTCAACCCCGCGCTTTGCCTCAACACCAGAGCGAAGAAATGGAATATATAAATTTAAGTAAATATTTCATATCCTCGAGTGGGGATCGAACCCACAAATACTTAAAACTAAAAAAAATCCAACATATCTCTAAGCAATCGAAAAGTACATATTTCTAGGTAAATCTATTAGCAATGTATATATACGTATTATAAATTATAATTTAAAAAAAGGGATTAACATAGCGTGATTTAACATACACCTGTTACCTCATTACCGGCCGCATATATAATTTACCTAATGATAAATCTTTTATCGGCGACATTTTAATATAACCAATTTTAATTATGTGTTATGGTGAATTAATCCCATCCCATGTATTCCCATATGTGACTGTAATGTGTGCTGCGTGAGCACTTCGTTATGAAATGTTTACTTTGAAAATATGGGTACACGCTTTGCACGGTCTGGTTTGAGTAATATAATTTTAAATATCTTACCCATCAAATTTGATATTTCAGTTTCTGCAGAATGTAAAGAATTATATTATATCCTGACTTTTTCCATTTTTTTTCAAGGCATTGCGATTTGATTAGCGGAACTTAAAGCCGCGTTTTGCCTTGTTACCGGAGCGAAGAAATGTAAATAATTAATTGGAATCGAATCTACAACTAAAGAAATACACACTCGGTACGCCACGGTGGCCTGGCTCGTCTGTTATCATATAATCAAAAGACAACAAAAGTCACGGAGTGTTGCTACACCGATAGAGTTCACGGCGACTCTTGAACGGTTCAGATCAATTGGCTGGGAGTACAATCCACAAGCACAACAATACTCGCCGGTAGCTATTGATTAGTCCGCGGCTATCTCGGTTCGACTACGCTCGATCAATTGAAATGACAGATTCATTCAATCGTACATAACATGTAACGCCACTTAACTACTATACAATAATTTCAATTGAAAAGCGTTTATATAAGTACGACAGTGTATTTGGTACAAATTGTATAATAAACGATTGTATAATAAAAATATATGACAAGGAGTATCCAGATAGCTTTATTCATAAGCTACTGTGTAATATAAAGATAACAGAGAAGTCAGGGAAACATCTAAATATATGTAATATACATTACGAATATAAATGGTCTCAAAGTTGAGATTTAAAACCACGATTAACATAGGCACGTATCAACTACTCCTAATTAATAAATTAAATATAGATATTGTTCATTCATCATCATTTTCAGATTATCATTAATTAAAGCTACAATATGCATATACGAGTACACCGATAAAGTTAAATTATATAATTTATCCAATATTATTTAATAAGCCTACATCATTTTAGTTCATAATAGGCCAGGTCGTGGGCTCGTGGCGCAGCGGCACGAGCGTGTGACTGTAAACGCGACAAGTTGTGGGTTTGATCTCACTCAAAGAAATGGAATATTTAATAAAGGAAGCAAAGCGCGGCCTCGAGTTCCGCTAATCAACACGCAATGCCTCCATTGTTCCAGAATTCGGCGGAAAGTCTAGAGCAGAGTGTCTTAACGCTAAGCTCCTCTGCTCACCCAACTACAAGTAAGATACAACTAAGAGCTGAAAAAAAATCCAATCGTATTCAATTTAAATTCATAATAAGCCCACCATATCTAACGGTACAGTTGCCCGCTGAGCTTTGAGAGTCAACAGACTAGCATAACGTATGCAAGCTTTTAATCCCTTTGGAGGTTATTAAATCAATTTGCATCGTCTGCACCATGCAGATTGCATCAGGGCTCCCTACAGTTGGGAGTTCGGAGCAACAAAGTGGAATAATAAAATCTACACCGACCGTTACCCTTCCTATTCCGGAGCACGGTACGTTTTAACGGTAGAAATTGCTTAAAAGGACAGTTTACGAGGTTAGGTTTATTATCAAAATGGCTTTTGAGCTAGTTTGAAATGACATTGCAGCTATGTATTATAGATTGTGATGACGTTCTCTTTAAGTTCTTTTAGTTTAGATTGTATTGTGTCCTGTTTGTGAGAGGAAAGGAGAAATAGTGTGTTAGTTTTAAAATATGAAACATAGAAAAATAGATTTTGCTTGAAAAAGAGCCTGAATAAATTAGTTTTTCATTAAAGTTAGTCATACTTTTTAATAGGTTTATTGATGATAATTATATATACTATTTATACGAAAGGTCTATTAGGTATCATATAAAATTCCAGTATAAAATCCTTGTTTCCAAGCTAAATCTTTAGCTCTATAGATACATATAGGGCATAAGAAAAAATTAACAAAATAGATATTAATTTTATATTTAAACCAGAGATGAGACATCGGTTCAGCAATGAATATTCTATATATGAAAACGAAACCCAAACTATTCAGCGGGGCCCAATGGGTATGTATGTTTACAAACGGGTCATTTCCTCCAATAATTTGCAAATATATTTCAGTCAAGGTCATGGTTGAGTATGCCGTGACCGAATTACGAACAACCAACGCTAGGCGTGGCCGACCCACCTTGCGGTTTGTTCACTGGAAAAATCGTTAACTCCAACTATGTTAGTACAATCCGTAGGTAAACTGTGTTTTTTATAGCAAAACATGCGATGGGATTGCGTTTTATTCTTATATTTGGTTTATTAGCGTTCTGAAATGTATATTCTTAAAAAAAACTGTTTACAACGAATATGTTATTAATTATAATAATTAATATTAATAAGGCAGAAGTTGCTCTTAATTGTAGGTAACAAACATATCGAATAATATTTTATATTCACCTATATCACCTATATCACACAATTGATAGCATAAGATAGTTCATACATTTAAACATAGAACAACGGTACTTCCCTGGATTAAGAAATCGAAGTGACTCACCTTTTTATTCTACAAGTTCCCCCGCATTGAAATTTTATTGAACTGTTGCCAAAATAACTTTTACACTACTTATACTAGAATCAGACTTATCGTTATTATGGACATAATAAAAATTTCCTTCACGTGCAATAGAATATAATGTCAAAAATGTTTCTAAAACATACGGCGCACGGCCACAATGTATGACATTATATTTCCACTTCTTCGCTCTGGTGTCCAGAAGTGCGGCGTTGAGTTCCGCCAGTCAAAACCTAGGCAGAAAGTGAGAAACGGAGTGTCTCAAGACTAGGTTCCCTATGCCTACCCTGCTGTGTGCGGGATACAGCGTGAAGCTGACAATCAAAAGTTTCAAAACAAAATATTACGTTTTAAATCATAACACTAACTAACCACACCTAACTAGTTTATTTTTCATATAATTCTTAATCCCATGTAGTTACTTGGCTAATTACAAATTCTAATTACACAAAACGCAATTACGAGGACATTACAAGTCACGATTTGCGATATAACAGTATGTGTGGAAAGGCAAAAGAATAAGTTGAAAATAAAAAACAATTACGTCATTTGGTGACCGTGAGTTAGACGCCATACATTCAAGACCTCAGTATTATTAACTAAAACTAAAAGAGTGATTCATATTTGAAATTTAAGGATTCATATTTTAAAATGAGGCCAGTCGTGGCTTAAAACTGTGACTGTAAAATCGACTGGTTGTGGGTTCGATTCCTACTCGGGGAAATGAAATATTTATTTACATTTATATTTTTATTTCTTCGCTCTGGTGTCGAGGCAATGCGTGGCGTTGAGTTCCGCCACTCTCCACTCTCTCAACATACAGTGCTTCCCAAACGCGGCGGAAAGTGAGGAACGTAGTGTCTTAACAGTAGGTTCCCTCTGCCTACCCTGCTGTATGCGGGATACAGTGTGAAGCTAATTTATATTTCAAATTTAACATATACAGTATAGCTTTATTTCTGATTATAAGTTAAAAATCTTTATAAACAACCCTGAAATCTCTTCAAACATGCTTCAATAAACATATTCCAAGGTCGTGAGAGAAATCTTCTTGTGTCAGGGTACGTGTGCTTTTCAAAGCTTTCCACTAAGTGACGTCACTCGAGAGGGGTGTGAACAACCCTCTAAACGACTAGATTGTGTGGAACCGCGGTATATACTTCATGGCCATTATTGGTAGCTAATGTTAAGTTTTCTTCGTGACGATTTTAAGTATTTAGAGTTGGCTTTTGACTAGAACATATTAGGTAAAATAAGGATAAATACAATTTTCCACATTTATATTTATCAAAATCTAAAAATCCTAATTGAAGCCAGGTAGGGACACAAAGTGCGACTGTAAAATCGGCTGGTTGTGGGTTCTATCCCCACTCGAGGAGATGAAATATTTATTTAAATTAATATTTCCATTTCTTGGCTCTGGTGTCGAGGCAAAGTGCGGCGTTGGGTTCTGCCACTCAACACGCAATGCCTCCAGAATTCGGCAGAAAGTAGGGAACGGAATATCTTAACGCTAGGTTCCCTCTGCCTACCCTGCTGTGTGCGAGATACAGCGTGAAGCTGATTTAATTTAATTTTAAAATCTAAAAATATATATTCTAATCAAAGCAGTTAATGAAATTATTAAATATGGAGCCTTTTTAATATTACAAATGTACTTGTCAGCTGTTGTAATAATTAAATATAAGTATCTGAGTCACGTCTGTCGGTTTTAATATATAATTCATTCGTAATCATTTAACATATTTGTATTTTCAATGAATTATAATATTAAATTTAATTTGAAATTCATAAAAGGAAAAAGTACCAAGAACAGTGTTCCTGATAAAATATACATATTAAATTAAAAGTGATGCGTACCAAAAAGCTGAAATATTATATTCATTTTACATAATAGAAGAACGATCCTAAGAAGCATGGTTTTATTTCATAAAGAATAAATTAAACTTATATTCCTTATAGAGACAAATCTTGAATTTTATCATTTAGAACCTTTCTTAGATATATATTTATATCGCAGCAATAAAAGCCTCCTTTATACGACCTCTAACGATAAAGGAACGTACTCAAACTTCTTATGCAAATGGAATTGAGAAAATTACGCAATCGTGAATCGTGAAACTATCGGTTTTCGCCAACGTCGTAGGTTACATTTTTTATGACTTTGATATCTGAATTTTAAAAAATGCGTATAAAACGGGATAGTTGAGATAAAATTAAAAAGATTTTTTTTTATTTTCAAATTAAACATAAAAATCAAAGAACATCCATTGTTTTACCCATCCAGTTGAATCTGAGACAGGAAAGGATAAAACTGTGCTAATATTTAGGCTGGTACTTGTACACATGCTACAAAGCTTGTAAAAGCGTTGCATTGTACTGCGACCTAGAAGTACGTACGTGTAACTTTGAGAGACCCTCGCAAATGACGCCAGCATCGAGGGAGATGGCCCTCACATCCTCGCAAATGCGAAATTATATCACTCTAATGTGAATAAAAGGACTGTTAGTATATATTACTTATTTAAAATAGACTTTTGTTTATATCTGGAAATACTGCTGCTTTAGATATTTTCCTTATTTATATCTCATGTACATATGTTCACTTATAATAATCACTAATCATAAAAGTTATGTAAGATAATAAATACTTTAATTAAATACAATAGATAGAGTCATCTATATAATCTGCACGTGACGTGAGTACAACATAAGTTAAAAGGTTTTTCCCTCAAACATACCTACTTAACATACTCTCAACAACATGCCAATATTTTTAAAAGCATCTATCTTTGTTACCAAGGATAACAGGAAAGTCTAAGTTTTTAAACGATATATTTAATAAATGTATATACACACCTAATTACGTACTCAACACATCGTCAATATAAAAATATGAAAATAAGACCACGACTGAATCATTTCAATTCAATACAAATGTAGTACCTGCCTTAATAAATTAATCTTATATAAGAGGAACATAGAATTATTCCAGCAATAAGTAAACTTAGCTATATTTTATAAAGTAAGTACAGTACAAAGAATTTTCAATTCATTTCCATATAAAGTACATGTCAGGATTCCTTCCTGTAAGTTAATCAAGCCGAAGCCCCATAGGACTTACGGTGAGTAAGCTCAAAGCTACAATGTTACACCAAGGTGAACGAGACGATATTAGCAAGCTGACATCATTTTGTACTTAAGTATAATATATTTGTATGTGTATATGTATTTTAAATAATATGTTTATATATTTATATTGCCCAGTTTTTTTACTGGGGAAAATACACGCACAGATTTTGTAGTAAAAATTTTAAAAAATAAGATGTTATCAATCTTGTCCGTGCTGCTCGGAATACTAAAAAAAAACCTAATTTGAAACTTCGAAATTCTATATTTAATGATACCTCACAAAAATTTTAAAGTACAATCTATATATATAAAAGGACTTGTGCTGACTGACTGAGGTAAGACGCACGCAGAGCCGTAACCGCTAATGGTAGAAACGTGAAATTTTGGCAGATGTTTATTTTCATATTCTGGACATCCACTTAGAAGGGAATTTGAAAAATTTTAACCCTAAAGGGATGAAATTGGGGTTGAAAGTTTGTATGGAAAAAAATTTAAATCGGCACCGATTTTTACAAAATTTGAAATTCAGACTCTTAAAAACATTTTATTGAACACGTATTTCATGGTTTTTTAGAATTCTTCCCCTAAGGGTTCAAATAAGGGGTTAAAAGTTTATACGGAAAAATCTTTAAATCGCCACCGATTTTTATAAAAATTTAAATTTATACTGTTAAAAATATTTTATTGGACACCTCTTTCTTGGTTTTTTTAGAAGTCACCCCTAAGGGTGCAAATACGCGGGCGAAGCTGCGCGTGCCCACTAGTACTATATAATTTGATAGTACGTATTACAATTCAACTTCTGGTGACATATTAAATTGAATGCCGAGAAATGTATTTTTTTTATGCCTTAACAAATTTATATCAATGAATATTTAAACATTATATTTGTTTGTACCATAAATAACAAATATATAAACATAGGACAACTACTGTGTTTTATTATAATAAAAATGAAATTAAAAACATTAATGTAACGTTAAAATTTTAAGCTTCTTTTCACTTTTAGCGTCAGGCAACAAAGCCCTGCCGTCCGCCCGCCTGTCTTATATGGAGCTCATTAAAATTGCTATAACCTAGTTTTTCCATGGTGTCTGCCGACTGAAGTGTCGATAACAATCGAACAACTGATAAGGGGAAACTATCCAACAAATCCTCTTTTATCTTACTTACATTTAGATTACACGTAAAGTTGCATAAGTTTATCAAATATTTTGATCTCCACATTCCTCCGAAAAATATAATTTAGCAATTTCTGCTTACATTAACACTTTTGTTAATGTAAGCAGAAATTGCTAAGTATAGCATATTTTAAAATTTATACCAAATTATTGTAAAATGATATAACATTTGCATTTTGAATTCTCAATAAGATGCAATGTAAGGTACTGTTTTTAATATTTAATTATCAAATTGAATTGAGGACATCAAAATGATTTTTTTTAAAGATTAT
>DWQW01001890.1:0-30052 GCA_018249695.1 Heliconius erato demophoon
ACTTTTTTCACTCATCCACTTCCACTGGTTGACTGGAAGAGATCTCTTATAGAGATAAGTCCACCTTTGTACACGATTTTTCTGTTATGTGTTTGTCTATTATGTATTTTAGTACAATAAAGAATATCTCTAAATTTATGGTAGATTTCATATTAGTACTGTTACCTCTGAATCTTTAAAAGATCTTGAATTATTTACAATCACTACGAAAGAGTTCTATCTATATTAGACATACCACGAGCCATTCTAAAATATTAAAATTATTATTTAGATAATTTTATTCAAATATTTTATTGAGTAGAGTGGGGAGTTAGTTACAGCGTGAAACGTGAATTGGTTACATCTTATATTTACATCTATCGATCCACAATAACTAAAGGAGTGTTTAATCCCTACTTTCCTCCGAATTGCGAAAGCATTGCTCGTTAAGTGGCGGAACTCAACGCCGCACAACCGCGTTTACAATTTTTGGAAATAAAAATTAAATTCTTCAGCATTCAATTATCAAATTCAAATTTCAATCACCAAATTGCTTTGTAATTAGTCAAATGGCAGTCAAAGTGCATTATCGCTGGTGCCTGATTTATAACGCCCTGCGCCCTCCGCACTTAGCACTTGCCCTCCACTTTGCACTTACTTGATCGTTTCATGGTACAGTCGAGTGAAAAATTCTAATTTATTAAAATATTAAAGAAAAGAAAATGTGACTGTAAATTCGACTGGTTGTGGGTTCGATCCCCACTCGAGGAAATGAAATATTTATTTACATTCATATTTTCATTTCTTCGCTCTGGTGTCGAGGCAAGCGCGGCGCTGAGTTCAGTCACTGAAGCTTTTAAAATAATAATAATAATAATAATTTGCAAAAAAATATATAATACCATGGTGACGTAGGCGCACAGGCGAGGAAATACCTTGCCATGCACCACGACTGGCCTCAATTGAAAGAAAGTATAACAATAAAATCAGAGTGTCTTAACACTTTATTTTTTTATGGAAAAGGATAAGACAAACGAGCGTTCGGGTCACCTGATGGTAAATGATTACCGCAACCGTGCAACACCAGAGGAGCTACAGGTGCTTTGCCGGCCTATAAGGTTTTGCGCTTTTTGAAGGTACCCATGTCATATCGACCTAGAAACACTGCCGCGGGTAGGCCATTCCACAGTTCCGTGGCGCTTGGAAGGATGTTCCTACGAAACCGTACAGTAGTGGATTGCCACGTATTCAGGTGGTCTGGATGATATTTTAGCTTATGGCGTACTGTGCGGTTAGAAAATTCTACGGCAGGTAAGCAGTTCTTCAGAACACTCCTCATGATAAATGCGATGCCCAACCTGCTATGTGCAGGATACATCACGAAACTTAAAAAAAATTAAATAAACAAAGCTCAAAAACGAGCTTTCGTGACCAAGTGTACATAAGAAAAGTTTACCAAATAATCGTCGGTATCTCTTTGACAGATGGTCTAGTACTCGCGTATAAAGTACCAACTTTCCTCTCACAACTTTGCCTACTGACTGCTGACTACTGAGACTGACTGCAGGTTGTATGTAACTTAGTTGCTTTGAACATTTGCTCTTGAACTTGTTGAAATATGTATTATAGTTTTTGATATGACGCCTCTAATTTTATGTTAGGCCGTCGTGGCATAGTGGTGAGCGTGACGCTTGTGGGTTCGATTTTCACTTGGGGAATAATTTTGTTTTAACAAGACACAGCGAGACGTTGAATTTCGCCGAATTAGTTTTTTTTTATAATATTGTTACCTTTTTACCTTTTTCGAATGAGCAGTATGCTGTTGGCCCTACTGGCCTCTACAGCGTCACCGGGCTTTGGGAGGCCGAGCTAGAAGAGCTCTGACCTTGGCTTGGTTACCGTGGAAGGTATCAACAAATAAGAACACAGTGTCACAAGGGCGTTTTCTTTTAGACTCGGACCGCGACTTGCGTACGCCGTTTGTAGTGGAGGACTTTGCTTCGCTCGATCCGAGCTAGGGAATCAAAAGCCATATCCAGTAGGTAAGGCTCTTGATTCCCTTTTGGATTTTTAGTTGCGGGCTCCTCTCGCACCGAGGCACGATTGGGCCACAGAAAAACGGAGACCTCGTCTCCACCGGCGACGACGGTGTGTGTAGCGTGTGTGACTGCGATTGTGTGTAGCCCTATCTATATATTTGGGGTCGTTCGCTTTGGTGATGGGGTCAGCATCATCGGTTAATAATATCGAAGTTTTATTAACTTTAATATATAAAGAAAAGTTCTTAACTGTATAGAGGAAGTGCAGTGATAGGTATAACTCTATGGGGTATTATAAGTTTTGCAAGGATGGGCGCAGGGAACGCAATGGTAGGTCACTGCGACGTCGATTCTAATTCTGGAGGCATTGCGTGTGACGAAACTCAACGCAAAAGTGGCGGAACTCAACGCAAAAGCTGAAAATATGTATTTTTCCAGAAATCATGAACTATTATAGTTTCCCACAGTAGATGCCGAATCTATTATTTCCTCCAGTGAGAATCGAACCGACAACCGCTTCCCGTTTACAGTCATATACTGCTAAACCTCGCGATGGCTTTTCTAAAAAATATTCTCGTCCAAATTAAACTCAAAGTAAATAAATCTTATTTATATTTCTTTACTTCAAATAATATAATATAGGTCACTTAATAACGAAACAGGCAATCTTCAATACATATTTTTTTCTCGAGCTAAGAAATAATGAATTCAGAACGTTCGGCGAAATTAAAAACTTTTAATTGTCTTTTATTAAAAGCCGAGTCGATTCTGTGCAATGGGGACTTTACAGTTTATTCGTAAAAGTACCTTATTAGGTGTTAGATATTGTTTTGAAAATATTCATTTTATGCATAGGTACTTCGAAAAAATTGTGTAAAAAGTTTTGTTGTTGCAAAGTGGTCAGTTGGTAATTTTCTTCTAATCTTAATAGATTTTTCAAAAAATTCTTTTTAAGAATTTAAATGTATTGGTAGAATTTAAAATGAAATATATTTTTAGGAAACGTATAATATTCTTAAAGCGGGATTTGAACTTGTAACTGTTGTACACTGTCCTATCGCTCTGATCACTAAGCCATACGAACTTATCAAGTTACGATGCAAATGTCTCTCTGCACACATTATATTGTTTAGCTTCACGCTGTATCTCGCACATGATAGAGTAGGCAGAGGGAACCTAGCACTCTCTATTAAGATTCTCTCGTTCCCTATTTTCTACTGAATTGAAGATGTTACTAACATAAATTTAATGTAAGTTTCAGTATTGGTCAACAAGACCGTATTATCATTGTTTATTATCAAGAAGTGTGAATTGAAATCCAGTTATGTTATTTTTTTATGTTTTTTTTTGTATTTTTACTTCTTCAATAACACATAAAATTTCTTACATCAGAAGGAGACTAATCCCTATATATTTTTCACATTCATAATAGAAAATATAATAGATATCAAAACAAAGTAATCAAACTGTCTATACTAATAGTATAAAACTGTAGAGTCTTGTTGGTTTGGTTTGAATACGCTATCTCATCAACTACAATCAAGGAAGGCTACAAATATATCACTTTAACTGTCTCAACAATAATTCACTGACAACTTCTAAAAATTTCCATTGGACCACGACTGCGAAACTGAAAGTAAAAGTACAAAAAAACACTGAATAAAACATATATATACAGTCCAATGCATACAAAAAATATAATTTAAATATTGTACCAGATTATCTAAAACGTATCTCGTCCCTTCAACCTCCATCAAAAGCTGGACTGCCCTGAGGAGTAGCCTGGTAATGTGACTTTGGTAAAAATGAATTTTAATGTTTCGCACTGGACGAGGGTGGCCGTGCCCCGAGGTGTCTTTAGGTAGCGAATGGGCAAAATTTACATTGCTTTTTTTTTAAAAATAGCCTGTGCGGTTTTGAAAATATTTCGATATTTAATAGTTGTGAATGTATGTTTATAAATATTATACATTCATACACGTCTGTGCTCTACTTAGTATTTGTATTGTAGACAATTATTTTTATTCTATACAGCCTTGATCTTATAGAAAAATAAAAATCAGACAGACAATCATCTTTACCATAAATATAACTTATTTTTAATTTCACCCTGTACCCTGCATATAATAATAACAAGTAGGCTGAATTAACCCAGTGTTCAATAATACAGTATTCACTTTACACTCAATTTCCGCCAAGTTGTAATCGAACGTACAACCATCGCGTTTACACTTAGAACATAACAAAATATTATTAAACCAGCAATGAATATGACACACGATATAATATATATATGTACACCAGTCTAATATGAGAATACATTTGAGGGTCCATTTTGAAATGCTGATGGCACAAAATATGGTGCCTTATCTACTTGTTGGTTAGGGAATAAAATCCTACGATTTTTAATCAAAAATGTTGACTTTTAGCCTTTGGATGGATAAAGGTTTGTATAAGCGATATATGTTCACGTATTACACATTCTCACCCTTTTATTATTGGAACTTGAATTTTGAGCTTGAATAATGATCAAAATGAGGTAAAGAGACTAATAAAGAGAATTTCTATTAGAGATAACATAAAATTAATGTATAATATTTTTAGTATCATCTGTATCCTGCATACAGCTGTAAGTATAGGGACCTTAAAGGCAGGATAGCTTAAGGTCAAACTTCATCTTTTTCTAAGCTATCGAAGGGAATTGAACCCACAGCCACGATTAAAGTCCAACGCAGAGAGATATATAATTATAGTCTGTAAAATGTATGAACATCAAACAATCAAATTCAGAGTTAATATTTTGCAGTTGAGTAACATAATATATTTGCAAATACATGTACAGTGTATACACTTAAACTTACAATGCTAATTTAATACTAATTGATATCTCAGATACTAACATGACTTATAATAAAACGAGTAGAAGCGTAAAATCCTGTTCCCCTAAGAATTTTGCCAAAATCTCTTAGTTCTCTTATACACTCCATCATGTTAGAGTACGCAGCGGTAGCCTAGTGTTCAGACACTCCGTTCTTACTAAGAAGGCACTTCTGTTCCCCACTTCTTTAACTACAGTGGGGAATGTAGGTAATCGATATTGATTTAAGCTGTCCATAACTCGATGCCTATCATCATATCAAAATCTACTAACGATCATGAAGTTACTAAGTTTGTATCGACTAATTGATTCACTTCCACTAATTGAAATATCTTCTCGACCAATCTCTAATAAATATGTAAGATCGAAGCTGCTGTGGCAAAGTGGAATAGAATCTAATGTTGTGAGCTCAATTTCTACTTATATAGAATATAGAATAATAAAAATAAGGTGCCACAACTCATCACGCCATGTCTCGATAAATGAGTGGAAAATCAAGGACGGAGGGTCTCAAAACTCTGTCTAAAACATCATAAATGTTACAAATCTACTTTGTCAACTTGTTTAGTTGAACAAGAAAGTAATTAAGTTTTTATCTAAGTTTTTGAAATAGGAATCATCGCTCACCGCCGGAGTTTGCTTTCGAGTGGCGGAACCCAACGCTGCGCCTTGTCTTGTTACCAAAGCGAGGAAATAAGAATATTCTATTTCAAAATGATCTACATAAATGGTTAAGATCCTAACTAGTCCAAACTTCCACCAGCAAGTTGGTCGATTAAGCTTTGATAGAAATACTTCGAATAGCGGCAGTTGATATTGTGGCAATTATTACATTAAGTATGTACATACAGATTCTCTGAACTATTCAGTATATCGTAATAATAATTTGACTCGTCGATTATAAAGTTTACTATTTACAAGGAATTCCAAATGATTTTTCTGAAGAAATATTAAAATTACTAATGATCAGTCACTCAGTTCTTCTAAAGATGTTTTCATGTTGTATTATGTGTAACTTTTTCGATTCACGTTGTGTCCCATATTAAAATTTAGGCAAAGAAAAACAGATATTAGGAATATAGAGAGAAGCGTTAAGACACTCCATTCCCAATTTTTCACAGAATTTTGCGACATCTCTCATCTTATGGCCGCGTTTTGTCTTGTTATCATAAGAAGAAATTGAAAATAATTAATTCCCCTGAATGAGAATTGAATCCACATCCTCCGCGCCTATAGTCATATGCTACCCTACCACGACACAGCGACTGTACAATTACGATTAACAATATTTATTTTCAATCTTAGGTTATCTAACTGATCTAGATTTAGTACCTTTGTACCTAGTGTTTGTGTTGCACGTATTAAGACAACAAGACCTAGATGATGCATATTAATGAGGGAAGGGTGGCCGATTATTGTATTGGAATGTGGCTTTGGGACATCGAGGTGCAGTGGAACACCTGACTGTGAACGCCGTGGTAGTGAGTTCGAGTGGCATCGTACACTCGAAGAACTGAATTATTTAAATTTCTCCATTAAAATAAGACAAAACGCGGCGTTGTGTTCCGCTACTCAATACGCAATATTTCGAATTCTGATAACGATTTGAGAATGAAGTTTTGTAACACTAGTTTCGTTTTTACTATTCTACTATATGCGAGACAAAGCATGACAAATATTTAAGTCTACGCTACGCTTTATCTCGTTACTTGTTTGAAAAATTCAATAAATGATTTATGTCTTGCTTAAAGAGCGAAGAAACCACAATAAATATTTCCGACAAGTGGGAATCAAATCCACAACCATCACATTTACAGTAAGATGTAGTGCCACTAAGCCAGTATGGCCTCCATTTTGTAACAAAGTTCTCGAGTTTTAAAACCTCTATAATACTTAACGCTCACAATCCTTTTCATTTACATTGTATTAATATTATAATTATTCCTCGCTCCGACCGAATAAAAACGAAACGATTATTGTTTTAGTTCAAAAGTTTCTTTTGTAGGGAACACTGGAGTCGGGAGTTTGCTCTGATTTTTGAATTTAAACTTAAACTTTTAGTTTTCATAATAACCTGCTAATTATTTTTTGTATAATTTTTTCGAGGCCATTCATGGCGCAGGAGCACAAGCGTTTTACTATAAACGTAATAGATTGTGGATTCGATTCCCATTCGAGGAAGTTAAATATTTATTATTTTCATTTCCTTGGTACCATAGGTAAAGTGACAAGGCGCGGCGTTGAGTCTTGCCACTCAACAAACAATGCCTGCAGAATTTTGTGGAAAGTGGAGAACAAAAGTGTTTTAACGAGAACGAGAGTGTCCTTTAACAATAGGTTTCCAGGTTCCAAAAAATTTTGTTATTTTTTTGAAGAAAAATAAAAATACTAGACCATATGAACCATTATCGAGGCCAGTCGTGGCGCAGGGGCACAAAGTGTGCCTGTAAATCTAAAGCACAAGAAAATGGCGGAAATTGGCAGAAAGTGGGGAACGGAGTATCTTAACACTAGTACTAATACAAAAATGTTATTACTTTTTGTTATTTCATATATTACAACACCAATAAAATTCTAATAGAAATCTATCCAACCATACCAATATATCCATAGTCGTACGCAGCAGCTACCCGCAGACGAGATAAATCTCTGATTCACAGCCTCCGTTAGTCTGATAGCGTTTGTAACCCTAAGTTAGATACGGTAACTCTACTGGTAAAACGCTCTACGTAGTATGTAGAGTCTGTAGCAAGGCATTTAAGACCGCCCAAGCTGTAAATTTTCAAGGTTTAATCTAAAATTTAGGACAAATCCTCTAATCAGTTATAGTTTTCGAACATTTGACTTTAAAAGCAACGGTTGTGGGTTCGATTCCGATTCTTCTGATTATATTTTATTTTATTTTCATTTCCTAGCTAGTTCTACAACCATTTTTTTTCTGTCAAAATTTTACTTTTATAATGTACTAAACAAAAAATATTATTAAATCCTACTAGGATTTGAATAATTTTTTAGTTTTCATAAACAGCGAAATTTGAAAAAATCTTATTAATTAAAATACAGGCTATAAATAAAACATAATTGTTTACAAATAACTATATTTTATTATGTTTATTTATATGTAGGTATACAAAGGTAACGTTAGGATACGGTTGGGTAATATACTAGCGAAATCACTATAGATATGTAGGTAACATTATTTTGTAGTTTCGCTCAAAGTTTCGCCTTTTTAATGAACAAGAAAAAAAATAAAACACAAAAAAAAACTGTTATCGCTCATTTATAACTTTGTAACTGTAGAATTAGTTCAATAAAAAGGCGTTCTACTTATTTTACGCTACATGAAACGTGGGAATTAAAATGATTTGCCTCGAAAGATATTATGCTCTTTTTTCTATGAAATTAATATTTAATTTCAAAATTAACTCAGTGTTATAAAATGATAACTTTTTTATATTATAAGAATATAAAGTATATAACTTGATTGTTTATTCTATCAGAGTCGAAAGTTCTAAACCAACAAATTAAATATATTTTTTATATATTATAATTTTTCCATAGTAATATGAAATATTCAGTGACAGCATTTGATCGTAAGCACAATGTCGTGAGTTCGACTCCCAATCGTGGCAATGCAATACGTGGGTTTCCTCGCTCTTATAATAGAAAGTGCGGCGTAGAGTTCCACTTCTCTATTTCCACCTCTCTATACACTAATGCCCCAAATTCGGGCTCAAAGCAAAAAATATCTTGATACCAAATTTTCTTTGCCAAATTTGCTATACGCATAATAAAGTATGAAGAAAAAAAATAATATGATTTTAACATTGTCCCACGCATCATATAACATACTATAAAAAACAGAAAAAAGGGGTAGCTACAATAAAATTTTTACATTTTAAGTTTATTAATCTCATATACAAATAGTGTATGTAAGTCTAAACGGGAAACACTATTATTTAATGCTGTTTTAAACTATATTTTTTCTTATATTGAAATACATACAAATTTTATCGAGTATTTTTATAAGGGTTTTATTTCTATTATAGAAGCTAGCTAGCTAGGCAGTAAGTAGTAGTGAAGCCAGTCGTGGTACAAGCTTGCGACTATAAACACAGTGACAGGTTCGATTCCCACTCACACTGAAATATTTAATGTTTTCATTTCCTTGCTCTAGTAACGAGGCAAAAGCGCGACGTAGAGTTCCAAGACTAAGCACGTAATGCCTCCAGAATTTAGTGAAAAGTGGGGAAAAGAAGTGTACACAAAGTGTAAAAAAACACTTATTTATCATTGCTTCTCTCAGTATTATTTTCTATAGCAAAATAACAATATTTCCCGTTTAAACTTTACACACAAATATATCATAGAAACTGTTCGTTCATAAATCTCAAAGGGTTACATATACAAGGCGTATAATGTAATAAATATTGTATAAAACACTCCCTCTACCGTCTAAATGCGTCGTTGTGTATCAACTTTATACAAATTTATACATTTTGTTGTGTTTTATTATTATACAATAACATAAATATAATGACTAGAACACAAACTTAATGAACATAAAATATTTGTGTAATTGCAAATTCAGTCTTATGTGTCACAAAATAAGTTTTAATGTAGTCTGTTCTATTTTGTAGTTTTTACGTGATTTAAATTAATTTTTGTTAAGAAACAAAATTTTCATAACAGGCTCAAATACAACCTTTGTTATGTAATATACATAGAGTTGGCCAATATTAAAAATTAATTAAAAAAATATTTTAAAAAATCAACATAAAATATCGTTTTATTTTATTGCAAAAAACGAAGAAATAAGCACATACAAATAAAAAAATACGAAACAATCGTATCAATAACAAAATATATCAATTTTAACATATCTAAATATGCTCTACTCTATGTATAATACTTCATATCAATTGTATCAAATATTTTCTTTTATATTTTGAAAACAAATTATTTTATTCGTACATAATGCCACACAGTTACTTTTATCTCTCTCATACAACATATATAGTCATATACGCGCGAGCGAGACAAATACTATAGACATACATAATATACTGAATAAGTATACTCGTATATATTTCATCTTTTAACTGTAAATTAAATTATTTCCTATGATATATATGTTTATGGCAGGTTGGAGTAATTGGCCAGGTCTTTACCATTTTTATAAATGGAGGTGATGATTGGGTCCAAGTTGTGGTACTCTTTTCCTGATCGCGGTCTTAAAGTGCTTGTTGGTTGACGACAGATCCTGAAATGAATAAAGTTTTGTTATTTAGTATACGTTTTTTTATTACGATTCACAACATTTTATGACTATGAGATTGTAGATTTTAAACAAACGAGCAATATATCCAATAAATGCTAGTAATAAATCTTAAGATTTCTCTGAACTGAACTTTCATATTTTTCAGCTTCACGCTTTACCCAGCACATAGCAGGGTAGGCAGAAGGAGCCTAGTTAAGACACTCTGTTCACCATTCAGACATTTGTGTTCCCCACTTCCGGCCGAATTCATCATTGCCTATTGAGTGACGGAATTCAAGCCCTGTTACCAGAAATTAAAATATTTAATATTTTACTTCCTGAATGAGAGTCAAACTCACAACCATCGCGCTTACAATCGCACTTGTGTTCAATGAAACACGACGGTCTATTTTCACTAAACTGCTATTGAATAAAAATTAAGACTGTCATTAGTCTCTTAATACAATGAATTTAAAATTGAAGAAACCTAAAATTCTACTACTAAACTAAAATAAAATTAAAAGAAAAAAATGTACCTCGGTCCGCTAGGTGCTTCTGATGATGAATGTGAAGACGTCAGAGACAATGTTTCGATATAATCTGACATATCTGAAGTGCCACTGGAGGTGCTGTGCGTATCTAAAACACCTATAATTTGTCAAAAACTTATTAATATAAGCTTAAAATTTTCCAATTTTTATATAAGTATGAAATTATCGACATAATTTTTATGCTCATAAAAAAACGATTAACTTTAATTTCAAAGACGCTTATAGTAGGAGTGTAAAAAGAAAATGTTTATAATACCTTTAAATTGTTTCGGTGGCAGAACTGGAACTTCTGCTTCAGCAGAGGAAGATTTCGCATGAGCATTAGTTTTATGTATCTGCATTGGTTGATCTCTTAATAAATCTGAAGATTTCGATTTCCTCGGCAATGAAGAATGTATTGGTCCAGATAAGTTTCCTCGTAATCTTTTATGAACCATATATTGATATCTTGACTGACCTGATGTTAATGGCATTTCAAAGTCCTGGAATTCACCACCACTATGTTTGAGTGAACAGCTCGACACTCCAGAGTCATTTGAACTAGATGAATCTCGGTTACCACCCTTGCAAGGAACACTGGATGACCTTTTGATAGCCGCATTGTCCATATGCTTATTTCGTAAATGTGGCAAATCTTTTGAAGAACTCTCTTCAGATGTTTTATTTTCAGAGCCTGATGATTTGCAGCAATCATAACAATCCCTATCATTATCACATGGTGATGGTAATCTATTTTCTAACGCTAGATTTCTCAATGTTTCCATGGATGAAGATGTAGCGTGGCTTCCTATACTGCTATCGAATTCTTTCAAATCTTCAAGAAGTCGGGCAGAATCTACTGAACTCGATCTCTTTTGTATTGCTTCTTTATTAGGTGTTTCAAAACTTTGAACGCAATTACCACTTCCATTTAAAGTTGGAATGCTAAACGACTTTTCAATTTCTGGTCTGTAAAGTTTTGTCATAGGATGTCTTAAGCTTTGTGACCAATTTGGATTGGGAGACATTGGAGTGTAACCTGGATTCGGACCTATTTTGTTAACTAAGCTATTTTTAGTATCCCTCGTAGGTTCCATGAGCAAATATTCATCGGTTTTAGCCTTTATGTCATGTAAGGTCGAAGATTTACAGTTACCACATTTTAAGCAAGATCTTGGTTTCAAAGGAAGAGGTAGAGAATTCGATGCTAAATTTAAGTTGGCACTGAGTGCATCTAATTCACCTTGGGTAACACCCGCTTTCTTTAATAAATCTTTTGCATTTTCATAGTATTCCAAAGACAAAGCAAATTCAAGGTTCTCATAATTAGCATACGGTCCCTCAAACTCTTTTTCTTCTTTTGGTTCTACGTTTTGGTAATTAGTAAATAGTATTTCATTAGGATCTATTTGACACTTATCTTGATCTGTAATAGTGCTTTGTCTATTTGTTTTTCTAGAAACATCTACTGTCGCATAAATTGCCATATCATCAGGTTTCGTATGAACGACTTCTGTACTAATCTTTTCACTGCTAGTATTTCTTTTACAATATGGTAAACTTATCAAGTTATTTGCCCAATTTGTAACTTTTTGACATGGACAATCAACTGACTGTAAGCTTTCATTACATTCTACAATTACTGGTTTCTTTTTGGATCCGAATTTTAGTATACAACCACATTTTTTCTTTAAGACCAAGGATTCTGGTGTAGAAGAATTAGTAACTTGAAATAGGTCGTCTGCTAAAGCTGCCTTGATTCGCTTAGGTGTATCATAGTAATCAGCATTATCCAACTAAAACAAAATGAAAGAATAAATGAATAAAATGTTTTAAGAAATGTAAAAATAAAAAATAGTATCTTAGAAGATACTATACTTACCTCATTATAAGCAGTCTTAGGAACATCGTAGTTTTCGTATGGGCCAACTTTGGTATTACTATTAGAACATGCATTTTCATTAACATTACAATGGCGTACTTGAGAGGGTAAAGATGCCGGGGGTTTCTTTTGATCTAGATGAGCCGGTTTTGGAGGTCTAATAGGAGGTTTATCTTTACAATGACAATCTTCATTTTTTCTCACTAATTTTGGTGTAAGGTATTCAGTGCTGTTAGAAGAGTTATCTGAGGAGCTTTCAGGAACTGCCTCCATGGTCCACGCTGGATTAAAATTAGCTCCAGTGGCGAGGGCTACCGTAGAAGATCGAGACATTCCACCAAGCTTAGTCAAACAATCATTACAACGCTCCAATGTAACATGGTCAGCTCCATTCCAAGGGGGCTTTACTCCCATTTCAGTTGCTGATCTGTATTCATTCTCATCGAACTCTCGTCTCTCCGCCGATGGCCAAAACGGTGAAACTTCTCCACAATCTTCACCAAAATAGTTTTCTACGTATAATGCGCTTGCAGTGTCAGGCAAGGATTGATCACCCGAGTTGAAATCAGACAAACGAGTATTTGGCCGAGATTTGAACCTGCGGTCAGTTCCTAAAACAAAACCAATTATTTCGTTGTTGAATAATTATATACAAATTACCCTAAATACATATACTTTAAAAAAATACTAATATTTCAAAAGTGAAGTCTACTGATTAATATATTTAAAGGCCTGGTTAGCATATGGAGCGAAAGTACCTCTCGATATTCAAGCGGTATGAGTATGGGTTGGGATTGGAAAATTATAAATATTTATAATATTTTAAGAGTAAATAATTCTTATACACCAATGGATTTCAATAAGCAATATTTACCACTGCTTCTCGGTGTTCTGGGCTGGATATTCCCTTGGGCTGCTTGATCAAAAGCGTCTGTTATATCCTGAGCTTGATCGGTTATCAGCATATGTAGTCCTTCACCCTTTCCACAGTGGGAACCTCCCTCGAAACAAAATCTGCCTTCAACCACGCCGTATCGCCTTTAAAAATACAAATAAATATTATTCTGTTTTCTTAATACTTTTATTAAGAATATGTAGTAATAAAACATTAATACATAGTAGGCGTTAAATTGTATTGTAAAATAAGCATATTTTTTTCTTTGGCACGGCGACACTCGCACGAAGAATTTTTATTAGAATATAATTTTATAATTAATCTTTTTATTTATATATGGCTACATTCGTATTGTGGTTATGAACAGTCAACTCTGAACTGAAATTATCAATAATATATAAAAGAGAAAAACATTAAAGTTATTGAAACATTCAATTATTATTCGTATTTGGAATTTATTCGTAATGAAGTTAACCTCAGCATGTTTAATTCTCAACTTCATTTTGCTATAAATTTATTGAAATATAAGTGGGCTAAAATCAATTTAATAAAATTGAAATAAAACTTCACGTATAAATTAGCAGCGTAGGCAGAGGGAAACTAGTGTTACATTAACGTCTGCAAAGAGTATAATATCTTAGCACTAGGTTTTCTTTATGTAACAAAAGGTTCCGCCCTGCAAACACGACTAACCGCGGAGGTGAGTTTCGCCAATCAACATGAATGTTTAGGGAACGTAGTATTTTAAGACTCTACCCGAATTCAAATTTATACAAATAATTTTTAGGTGAGTCGTGGCGTAGCGGCACGAAGTATGACTGTAAAACCTACTGGTTGTGGGTTGGATCCCCACTCGAGGAGATGAAATATTTACTTAAATTTATATTTCTATTTCTTCGCTCTGGTGTCGAGGTTAAGCGCGGCGTTGAGTTCTGCCACTCAACACGCAATACCTCCAAAATTCGGCTGAAAGTAGGGAACGGAGTGTCTTAACACTTGGTTCCCTCTGCCTACCCTGTTCTGTGCGGGATACAGCGTGAAGCTGATAATTTTTAGGATAAAAAATCTAGGCAAATATCAAATGTGCCACGATGGTATCATGTTGCAAAGAGACCAAAATAACATTTAAAATAGAACTAACCAGTAAACTTTATTACAGCACGAATGGAAATGCAGTTGCATAAAGCATATGCAAAGTTGCGGTTGATAACTCATACATTGTCTCTTGGTACTAATGGGTGTGTAATAGTAGAATATTTCTATTTTATTTATTATACTAAATTATACTTTATGTCTTTACTAAGATTAACTATATTTGTATTCTTCTCACCCTTTTTGAATATAACGGAGTAGACAGATACTAGAAACTATGTTCTCCGTTATTCCAATTTCGAAATATTGAATATTAAATAGTGCAATTTAACACTGTTTATTTGGTAATACCATTTAGGTGCCAGATTGAAGAAACGAAAATATTAATAATTAACAATTCGTTCCTCCGAGTGGGGATCGAAACCACGACTGCTGCGTTACAGTCAAATCCATGCACCCCTGCGCCACGACGGCCTCAATCTACAAATATGTATATCTTTATACGATATCTCGAAGTAACTCGAAAGCATTTTATTCACAAAATTGTGATATTGGTAGCCTACGTAACCCATTACTCGATCATTTCTCACGCGCCTAACAAACCGTGACGTCGTAATTTTAAAAATATTTGCATCAGCTTCGGAAGTTGCCAAGTCATAGGAACCGACGTCCTGATAAAATGAATAAGTACAGCTTTCTGTACTTTATATGGAACTTGCACATTAATATTGTATATTGAGTGATATATATACTGTATGTGAATATTGATCAAAATTTTGCTTTGTCATCACATTTTTTTGTTATTGATGAAGTAATGTCTTTTTTTTCATATTCACGCTGTATCCCTCATATGAAAGTGAAGGCAGACAGAATCTAGATAAGACACTGCATACTCTACTTTCCGCACAAGGATATGTAAACATTATTACAAAATTCACTATCCCGAATTCCCGTTTCCCATCACATCGAACTCACAAATGTGATGTTTATAATTAGACAATATGTCACCGTGCCACGAACGTCACGACTTCCCACTTTCCCATTTATCTGTCCATTTATCATTTATTTAATTATTTTAATATAAATCTAAATATCCATTAACATTTTAACTACTAGTAAGTAATGTTTACTAAAACAACTAGCATAACATTTGTAACAATATCAAAACAAATTTATGTCATATTGTTGTAAACTAAACTAGAAGTCACATCAATAGTACCCAGTCCCAGAGAACCGGATCAGGCGTCGACAAAATGGCGGCGTGTCACATAAAATGGCTGCCGCGACGGAAGTTGGTGCCATTAGCTCTGCGGCCAGACTGCATAAACCAGATGAACGTTTATGATCCGACCGTGAAATGATCGAGTTTTATTGACTATGTATGTTCTGTGACTTCGAGCCAAGAGTTTTATAGTCGACTTTATTTATTTACTTCTACAACTTTAATTTTATACAGAATAACCGACCGGTTTAGTTTTGTAATGCAAAACATCTACTGTTGCTTGTATCTAAACTACTATGGTTATTTCCATACGTTTTCTGCATTTCACGTAACAGTTAATACATCAATTTCTATCCCTATATATCTCACCTATTTACATATCTTACGATCTCTATATCTCACCTTAAATGAGCTAGTTCCCACAATCCAAGGACTCGAGGCGGAACTCCATTAGTAAGCGCAAATCTTCTTCCTTGGATATGAAGCCTCGCAGGACCAGCTGGTAACTTTTTTGACCCACCACCGCCAATCATCACCAGAAATTCCTTTGAAGAACCGAGCTGCCCACCAACTTTCACTTGCCATGCTATTAGTCTTTCCCTTGTTTCAAATGCAAGGACTACTGTTACATCTTGGCATATTATTGCAATGGTATTTGATTCTTTGTCCAAATTAAACCCTGATTCAAAACCTAGAAAGTGTTGAAGAGAGAGTGATGCCTTGGTTTGTCCTTTTTTGTATCGATCTTTTGGATCTCTGTACAGCTGTAGATGAAGGCAATCTGAAACAAAAAAAATGTTTTAAATATATACGTACATATCACGTATAATATGTTTACTATATTCATGATTTTCTTTGTAAATCAGATGACAGCAAAACCAAAATGATGGTAAATATCAGATCCCATAAAAGATTTATACACAATATTATTATACTCATATGAACATTATATTACGGTTATATTCTTGAGAGCTATTAAGTTTTATCGACTATTAACACAAAGTGGTAGCGCAGGTCTTATTTGAGTGCGCTTTAGAGTCATGGATTCGATTCCCATTAGAGGAATGTTTAAATTGAAAACATTTTTAGGTTTCCGTACCTCTTAAGGAAAAAAGGAACTCTTATAAGATCACTTTGTTGTCAGACCATCCCTCCGTCTGTCTGTTTGTCAAGAGCCTATATCTCATGAACGCTTGGAGATATCGAAATGCATATTTCGACACTATAAAGAGAATCAAAATTAATAGAGTACTTCCAATTGACCTAGAATTATGAAATTTGGCAGCTAGCATCTACAGGTACTTGTTCATGAAAAAATCTGAAATTATATATTTGTTAAATCGAGACCTCCAATATTTGTACGGGACCCTCGGTGGACGGGCCTGATTCGCGCTTATCCGATTTTTTTTTATTTTGAGTTAAAAGTATGAAAACAACAGAACGAAACAACTAAGCGATACATTACTAGGTAATACTCATTTACCCAATATTTAGACTTAATCAAATGATCTAATATTGCCTATGTTATATCTTCACAAACTTCCATTACTGAGCTATTGACATTTTATACATACAAAACATACATACATATGTGTATAAACCAATCAATGCAAATATTGGTCGTAACACACAACTTACGTAATTCACATTCATTTATACATTGAAAATTAATTGGTAAACTCATAAATTGGTGCCAGTTATATTCCATATATTCACAATCATTGTAATGAATAAAATTAATGTTTTAACCAATTAATGACGTTAATTCTTGTTTTATTATTATTTCTCTATAATCAAGTGCATGGTTGAGTAAAAATATGTTTTAATTGGATTTTTTTAATGCATATAATATTTAACTGGATTTGGATCTGATTTTTAGGTAATATTTGTAAGTACTCCAGTCTTTTAAGCTATACGTCGTATTTTTTATATAACTTGTCGTTGAATTTATATACGACTAGTGGGTGCGCGCGGCTTCGCCCGCTTGTTTGAGCACTTAGGGGTGAATTCTAAAAAAAACCATGAAACACGTGTTCAATCATGAATTTCAAATTTTATAAAAATCAGTGCCGATTTAAAAAAAAATAAATACATACAAACTTATCGTATCGTAACCATACAAACTTTCAACCCCTATTTCATCCCTTTAGGGTTAAAATTCTTTCTTAGTGGATGTCCAGAACATAAAAATAAACATTCAAAACAAAACATGCCCAAATTTCACGTTTCTACCATCAGCAGTTACGGATCTGCGTGCGTCTTACCTCAGTCAGTCAGCACAAGTCCTTTTATATATATAGATAGATAATGGCTCTTGTGATTAACCTAATTTGTACCTATTTCTTTGCTCGCGTGGCTAAAAAGAAATAACAGCTAATAATTATGTATCACACACGTATTATGTATAAGAGTTATATATTAAACATTCTAAGTACCCGAATTAACTTGGATTTACGGTAAAGTGAGATACATCTAATCTATTAACAACAAATGTTATAAAACTTTCCACAATAAAAAAGGCTATCGAAGACAAAGAACATTTTATAATTGAGTGTTGAGTGGCGAAATTCAACACCGCGCTCTTCATACTTACCAGAGGAAGGAAATGGAAATATTAAATATTTCATTTTCTCCACGAATGGCCTCAATTACAAGTTTTATTCTTTTATTTCCTATACATTTAAAAATAAGATAAAATTATTTTATTTTAATTTTGTATAAAAACATTTAATTAGTTCACTGTCTACCTTTCAATAACTTAAAATACTTAATTACGGAATAAAATATGCATATTGCTTGAATCAAGGAATTTATAGGGATATATAATATTTAATAATAATATTTCTCCGAGTAGAATTTTGGCTATCACCATCGCTTATGATCAACGCATCCCAAATGCCGCAACATGGTGTAGATCCATTAAATTTAATATCTCTTAACGGATTTTCCCCAAAAATTGTTTTATAAACATTTTCGCCTCACGCCTTACCAGCATATTATAGCAGGGTAGATATCAAGATTGTGTTAAGACTCTTAAAATCAGCTTCACGCTGTATCCCGCACACAGCAGGGTAGGCAGAGGTAACCTAGTGTTAAGACACTCCGTTTCCCACTTTTTGCCGAATTCTGGAAGCATTGCGTGTTGAGTGGCAGAACTCAACGCCGCGCTTTGCCTCGACACCAGAGCGAAAAAAATGGAAATATAAATTTAAATAAATATTTCATCTCCTCTATTGGGGATCGAACCCACAACCAGTAGGTTTACAGTTACACTTTGTGCCGCTGAGCCACGACTGGCCTCACTAGTTAAGGCTCTTCGTTCTCCATTTTCCGCTCGATGTCGAGGCACTTTGGATTGAAAGGCGGAACTTAACGCTGTAACTGTATTTGCCTTTTTTATATTAACGCGAAAATTAAAACAACTTATTTCCTCCAATGGATATGCGCAACCCAAAACCATCATCCATTGAGCCCAGTCGTGGTGCAGGGTGCAGGCACAAAGTGTGACTGTAAAACCGCCTGGTTGTGGGTTCGATCCCCACTCGAGGACATGAAATATTTATTCAAATTTATATTTCCATTTCTTCGCTCTTGTGTCGAGGCAAAGCGCGGCGTTGAGTTCTGCCACTCAACACGCTATGCCTCCGCCAGTGGAAAATGGAGTGTCTTAACACTAAGTTCCCTCTGCCTACCCTGCTGTGTGCGGGATACAGCGTGAAGCTGATAAAAAAAAAATATAATGATAGCCTACAAGAAGATTATTTTTGAAAATATAAACGACTATTCTTATTCTATATCTCTATCGTCGTGTTCCGTGGAGTTTTACCGCAAGACGCGACCTAATTACCGGAGGCGGTCAGAGCGGCTCAATTAGCAAGGGTTCCTTTGAATCGCTCCGAATTGTTGCCTAGTGGGCCGCAGTATTGAATTCTGTTACAGATTTTTCTCGTTACTATTTACTGCTGTATAGGAAATGACTTGTTTTATTATGGACTTTGTTACATTTGCCTTATATTATTTTTTTGATGTGCAGTTTTCTTCGAAATAGTTGGGTTGGGTCATATTTTTCGGTTCGCAGTAGAATGCGCGAGCGATCCTGCGGCGTCTCATTTTGGTGGAGAGGGTTTCCCCTGAGTTTTAGTGGGTAGGATCGGTTTCACTATATTGTTAATTAGTTAATATATTGTTTTTTTTTGTTTCACACAGCAGCATAGAAACCTAGGAATTTAGTTAAGGCACTCTTTTCCCATTAAGAGACAACCTTTCTGCAAGCATTGCGTATTAAGTGGCGGAACTCAACACCGCGCTTTTCTAAGACACCAGAGCAAAGAAATTAAAAAAATAAATATTTAATCGAGAGTAATATTCGAACCCACAACACATGAGTACTTAAAATTGACAACACATAACACGCCATAGCTATAAATAAATGTTTTTAGGGTGCCTCTTTAGTTTCAAAAATCATTTAATAAAATATTCACAGCCAGATTTTTTTCGAGACTAATCTATTATTATTATGTATATTGAACTACTGCTAGGTTCTCTCCGCGTATTCAAAATATAATAAATTAAAATAAAAAAATGTAAAAAAAGCAACAGAATCCATAAGTAAAAAAAAAATACGGCTTAATTACGACATTGCAGTAATATGTAATATTGTGTAACTCAATGCCACCATTTATCCTTTATTTTATATCCCACCTTTCCAGTGGAGTCCTAAACGATAAACTTAATGCAAACCAGCAATACCTAAACAGTTAGATTTCGTGAATATGTAAAAAAAAACTTTCAATACCCCACGGACCTCGTAAACTGGATAAAACATAGGACCCTTCCCACCCGCTTTTTAGGCAATATCCCCAAATCTATGTATATTGATTGCCGTTATTCAAACGCTTTTTGTAAACTCATTGTGATGATTGGCGTTTTTATTGAGATGAATTGGGACTTTTATTGGGATGTGTTTTTGTAGTTTCACGCAATATCCCGCACGCTCAATGGGGTTATAGGGAACCTGGAAATCTAGTGTTAAAACACTACATTCCGATTAAAACACTTCTGTTATCCAGTTTCCGAGGAATTCTGTAGGTATTGAGTGATGAGTGGCGAAACTCAACGTTGAGCTTTATTTCGTTAGCAGAGCGCGAAAATGAAAATTTCGCCGAGTGGGAATCGAACCCATAACCCGTTGCTTTTAAAGTCACTCACTACGAATGATCTCATTTTTTAGGATCATAGTAGTTTAACATTTCCATGTCATTTTTAAGCTTATTAACTATATAATAAGTTTGTATTGAATACAACTTGTGGATTCGATCTCCAATTAGGGCATGTGTTATTTTTATTTCTCGCTCTGGTAACAAGACAAAGTGTGGCGTTGAGTTCCACCAATGGACACGTAGTGTCTCATTAAAGGCGGAAATTGAAGAACGGAGAGTATTAGCAATAAATTTCCTCCGCTATACCTGCTACAAACATTTATTAACTCAACAACTCCAACAACTTAAATAATAGTACAACAAACAAAATAAACAATAATTTTTAATGATTTATCAAACATTGTGCCTCCCGTACCGTAACAATATTCCTATAGAAATTATGACAATAGTATGACTGAAGGACTCTCACAGTGTATCGAAACAAAGGCTTGTACTCTTAATATGAAAATATGATAGTTATCGATTGTTAACAACGAAATATTATTATTTTACTCTCGTATCTAAGTTTTTCTAGTTGAAGCTGTTTATTTTTTATATATATTTTATATAGGTCACATATGTGACCTAGATGTGACCTACGTTAATAGGCGAGTGGAGTCCTTGAGTGGAACTAAAAAGTAATATTTTATATATTCTATTGAATTGCTAACTATATTATATTGGAATTGGAAGAAATGTTTCTAAAAGTATATTGTTTTTGTTTATATATAGTTAGAAATAATTTTTATGACTAAGTATGAGTGGGCACGTAGTGTTAAATCACTCGGGATATTGCTTTTTAAGTGGCTAATTGTCGTATTCTATGTTAACAAATCGGTAAACTATTTAGAATATAAGCATTCATCCCTTATCAACCCCTCGAATGGGGACCGAATATTTATACCTACGTATAATAGTCAGTCAGTCAGAACCTTCTCAATTAAGCTAATATGTCGTAAAAAAGAGCTTCATTAGATTGCCTGCCCGTTATGTCAGTGACAGTTACTAATAAAAAACCAGTCAAGTACGAGTAGGACTCCCGCACACAGGGTTCCGTATTTCTACTATAATTTTTCAATCTCTGTCAAATTACATCGCTCTAGGTCAACGTTAAGTACCCAGTATGATCTGATTCGCGGCATAAGTGGCAATATCTTATAGTACTTTATCTTAGAAGTTTGATTTTTTAGTGTTCCATATAACTGTAGGTTTGAGTATTTTTTAATATTATCTCAGGTTGGTACCTCCAGGCGTTTTTTAAAAAATAGGCTTGATAGATCAACAAATATATAGACAGTAAGTAAGTGAATGAAAAATGAATTTGCAAAAGAACGTGACTGTAAAACCGACTGGTTGTGGGTTCGATCTCCACTCGAGGAGATGAACTATTTACTTAAATTTATATTTCCATTTCTTCGCTCTGGTGTCGAGGCTAAGCGCGGCGTTGAGTTCTGCCACTCAACACGCAATGCCTCCAGAATTCGGCAGAAAGTGAGGAACGCAATGTCTTAACACTAGGTTCCCTCTGCCTACCCTGCTGTGTACGGGATACAGCGTGAAGCTGAAGTAGGTGAATCTATTAGAATTCAGTTTCTTTTTACGGAACCCTAAAAATAGTTTTCATAATTACAATATGAAAATATCCATTTAAGCCTGATCCTCGAAACGACGTAACGAGTCTAAAAACTGAATCCTGTAACGAGTTAATGCGAACAAAATTCGAGTGGAGAGCAAAAAACGTAGATAAAATTGCCTTTTCCCCATTTTTTAAATGTAATTAACAGAACTTTGAGGCAATTATGAGAGAGCGGGAGCTCTAATTAATAAGCTGGAAGACCCTACTAGTATCAGTTGTTGCTTCGTTTTTTTTTTAATATGGTTTTTTTTTCACTTTTTTTTAATTGGCTTTACGCTTTTTGAGTTTTTAGCAGTTAGGGTAGGTAGTTGTGTTAAATGTAATAGGTTGAATTACTGGTTGATACATTTGTTTGTGCTTCTTGTAACTCTTTCTTTTTCCTCTTTCATAGAGTACAGTAAATAGAGAAAGAGTAATCTCTAGATAATTTAGGACCATGAGTCGTCACAGCGCAGCATGATGCAAGCCTGTGACTATAAACGCGACGGTTGTGGGATTGATTTCCTTTCGGGGTAATAAATTATTTATTAATTTTTATTTCTTCGCTCTAGTAATAAAGCAAGTGCGACATTAAGCTCCGGCACTTTACACGCTACACCTCAAAAATTCACATAGTAGATTTCTCGATAATAATTCACTTCTCTCTAGTTTTTAAGCCTCTATTACCAGCAAGAAAGTAAAAAGTCATTTAAAATCACTCTAGTTCAATTAAAATCAAATATACACCAAACTATATAAATCAAACAACAAACGAAATGTTAGTAAAATATTCGGATACAATTTAAGTATAATAGACTCCATGACGGTCAATTTGATGAGAGTGACCTATTTTCATTTGTATTATTGATATTTGGTAAAATTGTATGTAAAGAAACTGTAATAAAATACCTGCACTTATAGATAGAGGGCATCTGGGAACCTAGTGTTAAAACATTTCCGTTTCCTACTTTCCACCGAATCCTCGAGGCATTGAGTTTTGAGTAAATACGTACTCAAATATTATCCAATATAAATAACAATAACATAAAGAATAACAATAGAGTAACTGTAAAACCGACTGGTTTCGATCCCTATTCGAGGAGATGAAATATTTACTTAAATTTATATTTCCATTTCTTCGCTCTGGCGTCGAGGTTAAGTGCGGTGTTGAGTTCTGCTGTTCAACACGCAATGCCTCGAAAAGAATTCGGCAGAAAGTGAAGGACCGTTCCTTCACTTTCTGCCGAATTCTGTGTGTCTTAACACTAGGTTCCCTCTGTCTACTCTGATGTATTCGGGATACAGCTTGAAGCTGATTTTGATTCTATTCTATAAACAATATCTTTTGTGTGTGAATACAAACACACATGTCAAACTAATAACCTCCGTTCTCCAAGTCGGCTAAAAAGAAATAAAGTGCATGCCTTCTAAATGACAAAGATGGATAGCGATGTGAACGTCTTAATAATTTAAAAGACGTTCTTTTCTTTCGTTGTTTCCTTATTAAAATTGTTTGTTTTGTGTGGCAGTCGTTTTTTTTAATAAATTGTATTTTTTTTTACATTTTTAAAGTGTTATTACACACTTAGGAAAGAAAAATACTTATTTAGAAAACGTATAAAAATCTGAACGCAGCGGGGCTCGAATCAGCGCCACCTGGAGGAGTTCGTTCGTAAGTAAATTTTGTTTTGTATAGGGAATAGAAAAAAATAATCTTTTTTTCTTCGGTTTTTATATACAAGGTATTTATAGGATCCTTATAGTCAACAAAAAGTATGTTTTTTTAGCTTCCCGGTGTATTCCGCATATAGAATAATTTACTTCGTGCCCCACTTTCCGTCCAAATTTTCAAGACATTGAATGTTACGTGGTGAAAACAGTATGCCCTGCTAGTAGAGTGGGGAAATAAAAGTAACCCGCATGGGTTACTTTTATTCTAGTAGGAAAGTATACTTCGAGTAGGAAAGAAATGTCTAAAAAATAAAAACAAAATGGAAAGATATTATAATGTTATTGTATAATTTGTTATCAATTCGAAACATGGTTATAAAAGCTTTATCAATATCGATAAAGCATATTAACAGTAATATGACAGTAATGATCTTAATGCAATATCGAAAATAATCTATATCAATTTTTTACTCACTCCCGATTATTCGACTTTTCCCCCACAATCTTGGCAGAAATGCAAACACATCAATCTTTATTTGGCAAAGGGTAAATACGCGTTTTTGTGTATATACATTTTTTATATATTTTTATCTTCGCGCTGTATCCCGCATGTAGCAGGGTAGGCAGAGGGAACCTTATTAACATTAGGTTATAGCCTATGTCTACCGCCAATCTTCAAGACATCGAATGTTGGGTGGCGTAACTCAATGCAACAATTTATTTTTTTATTAGGGTGAGGAAATGAAAACAATTTATTTCCCCGAATGGGAATCGAAACTACAACCGTCATGTTTAGGCACGCTGGATCGCTGCACAACGGTCGATTGAAGAGCTTTTTTAGGAGTAAATTGAGATTCATGCGACGTTGAGTTCCGCAACTCAATAGGTAATATCTTGAATTGATGAGGAAATTTGAACGGATACCCAAAAAAAATGTTACATTTTTTTTGACAGTATGCATAATAGAAACAATCGCAATATATAATTAGAATATTTTTCCCTAATTAAAATTCGAATTCGTACCTAAACAACCAATTAAGTAAACTGCATATTTGTATACACAACCGAAAAATATTTCAACTACCCTCGAAAAGCTACTTTAAAGCTTAATTTGACTCTTCTAAAATTACAGAGTGGACCTTTCAGTGTTTTATGTCAAAGACCTTTACCTTTCATCAGCGCACTTCCACTAACGGGCGGGACTCTTTTATACAATCCATTAACCCTTTTAAATTAATTCCGAAATTGATTGACGTCAGGGAAGTGTCTGAATGTCAACGCGGTGGTTGTGGGTTCAATTTTTATTAGGATTTTTGCATATAAAAATCATTTCATTTTCATTTGGCTCAAATAAGTTGGGTGTTAAGTTCCGCTAGTTATATAAGACAATAGTGCTAGCTTCATGTTCATTTAACAAATTAAACATAGCTTGCAAGAGTCTATTTGATAAAAAAAATTCAATTTGAATTTAACATATTTTTTTTAAACAAACGAAATTTGTAGAAGGTACTGTCTTAACATTACATTATTTCTTTCACTCCGCAAAAAAATAGTTTTTTACGCATAATAGTTTTTTTTATTTCTATCTATACGGACAAAACTACAAAGCAATGTCCAAAACCGGGACGGAGTGTGTGAGCACTGGATTCTCTCTGCTTATACTTCCATAAATAAGGTGAAAAAAAAATATTTTGTGTAAACATAGGAATTTACAGAAACTTTTCCAAAAGTGAGGGCATGTCGATTCAAATTTGTCAATTCTGTCGCCAAAGCTAATGTATTCTTAAAGTTTTGCGGATCTCATCGGGCGGTCTCTGAGGAGAGACGCGTAATGGAAATAAGTTTAGATTTGGTATATTGGGAGAGTTGGATTTTCTTGTTTACAAACGATTATTTATTTGTAATTGTAAGTATGTTTATGTTTAGATCGTCATAGCTCAGTTATCCTACTCTGCGTCTGCGAACGCAGTGATTGTGGGTTCGATTCATAGTTGGGGGGAATGATAATAATATTGTTATGGTAGATAAAATGCCATATTGAGTTCACTTAACAGGCGACGTCTCAAAAATTGGGTATACAGTAAAGAATTAAATATTAAAACACTAGTTTTCTTTTGTCTACTCCTAGAGGAGTAAAAAACGTGAAGTTTTTAACTGACTTCTGTAAGAAAAGGAGTTTATCAATTCGACTGTATTTTTTTTATATTTGTCACCTCAGAACCCTTTTTTAAATTGGTCCATTTCTGGCTATGGTATTTATGAGAAAATCACCTAAATCTTAAATCTGCATTAGGTATGTGCGTTACAAATGGACGTAACTCAATATGCCTTATAAAGCATCCTTTTAGGTCTACTCATCACTTAAAATCGTAAAACTAATTAATTTTTAACAAGAAAAAACTGACGTGAAGCAATAAGCCAAAAAGTAAAAAATAAATTTAGGTTACATAAAGAAAAACGTAATTTGATTTGATTAAATAAAAATAATTTAAGAAATATTTTATAATATTGAAATCGCTGTCAAGCTAATCCTACAATAACCTTACTACAATATCAAATCACTAATCCAGTTTGTTCTATTAGATTTTTCTTGTTCATTAATTGATTAGTGATTAAAAATATATATATTTTTATAGCTTCACGCTTTAAATTTACGGCGGAAAGAACATTATAATAAGACAATCTGTTCCCTACTTTCACTGTAATACGCATAAAACCTTCAGCTAGAAATAATACACACAGATATAAGTTATTATTAAAAACCGAACCCACGACCCATCAATACAAAAACCCACTACTACATCACAACCAGATGTTAAAACAAGATGAATTAAAACAAATTACACATCGAAACGTAACGAACGTAGGAAAATTGGAAACGTAATGGCAACGGCACGTATTACATCAGCCATAATTAAAGCGCCCATATTTCTGTTCGACGAAATGATTACTCGATAACGAATGGGTGAACTAACAGATTGTTGCAGTCATTAGACATTGTTTGTTTTACTGTTCGCGATCTATGAACACCGATAACTCTGTTGTTGATATAAGGCATAGAGAAGAGATAATATAGAGAGGAGAAAATAGGCGAAAAATCTACGTACTTTTTCTTTTTTTTTTCTCTGTATTTTAGGGTAGTCAAATGGAACCTACTGTCAACAGTAGGTTCCATTTGACTAACGGTAATCTGACACTCTATCTAATTTTCCAGACGTCCATTCATTCATTTCCTGTTGAGTGGAGGATTACTTACTTCATAATTTATAACATAAAGCGTTCTTAATTATTATTCTCGTATGTGGTTCAATAAAAAAAAGATAATTCTTTTTCTGCAGTGTTACTAAAACTATTTAACATACATTAGAATCAAGATTATTCACAAAGGAATAATGTTTTATAACATTAGCGGGAATCGTGATCTTGCCGGATGCTGGGCGCGCGCCAAACTGAGATAAATGACGCGACGTCCGCCGTCCGCATAGAGAGGGGATCCACTTCGCTTTGAGTATGATTGAATGCATTTTACTTTTCGTTTTTTTTAATATATATATATCAACGCATTTTACATATTATGTAAATGATTTAGTGATTTATGAATTTTAACTTTCTAATTATAATATAGATTCCCAACTTCGCGCAGAAGGCAAAGAAAAGTTTTTACCTAATGTTTAAATCATTGCGTGAAGTGTCTTAATGGGAACAGAGTGTCGTAACTAATGTTAAGACACTTTTGTTCATCATTTTCCGCAGAATTCTGGAAGCATTACGTGTGGATTGGCGAAACTCAACGCCGCGGAATACTTCGAGTGAATAAATGACAATGACTGGCCTGGCATGGATGCCATCTATATAATAGATGACATCTGCGCTTTCGAAGGTGACGTTTATCAAGTCACAGTATCAAGTCACACACCCACACAGATACATAGATCTGCACACACATGCACCGATACACAAAGACATACACGTTAGTGTTATATTTTTTCCTTTTTCTCCTTTATCCCCCACTTATACTTACCAGGGCAGACAAAGGGAAACAATAAAACACTTTGTTCCTCATGCAACGCAAAATAAAAATATCTTATTCCTCCAAATGAGAATAGAACCCACGACCATCGCGATTACAACAATCAGACACTGCCGCTGCTCCACGACGGCTATTTTATTTACGTCAATTTTATTTTACATATACACAAACAAACAAACAATATTAAATAAATTTCAATAATTTACCATATCCATAATAACCGATCCATGTATCTAATTAATCCTCACCAGCGGATAGATACATTCTCTATTTGATCGAATTATTCTAATTTTCCATAATATTTAGCTAAGATGGCGTCGCGTGTAAGTGTAGCGTGTCGTGATGGAATATTCTATATAATCCTCTTTGCGATAATAGAGTTAAATCTAGCTGTGATATACTTGTATACGTAATATTTATAATAATATTTTAGATATATATTTAACTTTTTAGTCGTGGGAATCGAATCCACGATCAATCGTTTATAATCAAACACATAAACACTAATTTATTATTTTAGTAATTTTTTTCTCTTTAATAATTTAGTGATCAATATTTGATCACCATCTTTTTGGTTTTTCTTTAATCTTCTGTTTTTCTATATTTCATTAGAAGACAAGGCAAAAAAAGGCAAAAGGCAAAGGGGATCTAGTGTTAAGACACTCCTTTCCCATTAAGACAGTTCCGATCCCCACTTTCCGCCGACCTCTGGGGACATTCTATGTTAATTGGTGGAACTCAACGCCGTAAAAATACCAATATGAAACAAATAATTAATTCTTTTTAACTTTTATTCCACACGTAGGAAATAAAAATAGTTTTTTTTAGAAAACGTACACAGATTGGTAACATCATAACAAATAGTAACAAGCGTATAAGAATTTCGACATACGTAAATAACGGCTAGCATATCTCTTAGAAACCATTGAAGAGATAGGGATCCGAATTCCGCTACGTTTCAAACTTTAATTCATATTTATAAAATTATATACATTTACTATACATTCCTATTATGGCCTTATAAAAAAAAATCAATACTTATTAGTACATTGTCCGACTATTGTCTTCACAACACAACTCTTTCATTGTTCGTTTAATAACAAAATGCTGTAACAAAAGCGCTGTATCGATTATTTTTAGTTTCAAAAGAGAAAGGTTTAAATGTTATTGAATAACGATGAACTACAGTATTGTAGAGCAATCCAACTGTAGAGACAAAAGGCAAAACATTTTGACCCCAGCGCATTGAAATTTAGATTCATATTATGGTTCAATAGGTATAGGCCAACAATCCATTGAATATTTTTATTTTTTGTTTCAAACTGTATCCTGTTTATATTATGATAGGCAGAGAAAGCGCAGTGTTCCGTTCCCTACCTTTCACCTCATCTTCGAAGCATTGTATGTTGAGTAGTGAGATTCAACACCACGTTTTGTTCTTTACTGAAGAAATCAAAATAAATCATTCCTATTAGGGGAATCAAACCCACACTTGTCGCATTTATAGCCACACTGTAGACAAGACTGTAGGGTTCGATACCTTGCCCTGGTATCAAGACATCCACTTGAAATGTCTTCCGTCCCTCAGTTCATTTATCGTATCACCAGTCTTTCAGAACATTCCCCTTACAGCTGCGCCCAGTATCAGTATATTGGGCCTCAATGTTTCGAGTGACTGCCAGTATCGCGATCATTTGGAAAGCAAGGCCAAGTTGGCCTCGAAGAAACTGGGGGTCATCAACAGAGCGAGACGGTACTTCA